>JAULBW010048995.1:0-57981 GCA_032358265.1 Vaucheria bursata
AACATTTTCATGAAAAGATGTACAAATCGGGGTAACATATGAATTGGGTAAAATCCGGGTACTAGAGCAGTAAATATCCTAACATATTCTGTCACAAATTCCTTGTATTTATGTTGTATTTTACATTCCTGACACTATTGCCGTACATTGAAACTACTGCCTGCAGTATTTTATTGAATATTTATTGATGTAGAAGCCAAATTGCTGTTTTGTTTAGAGGAATTTTAAGTATTACTATGCAGCAAAAAGATTGTGAAATATTGATAGGATGACGTATTCTGCTAAATTCAATTTTCTCTGGACTTCAGAGATATCATGAGTTTGTGCATAGAAACGATAGCTGTATTGTTGCCATAATGCTATTTTTCTTGCTGTTTAACGTTTTACTTAGCACTTTTAGATTAGTTTAATGCATTGGACAAAGTAGACATTACATGATACATTCAAAATTGATTGAATTAAAATTGTAATGATATATTTGTTCCATGAATGAAAGATGGACTTTTAGCCAATAGATAATGCGTAACTTTTCTCATAATTTGTGTTTGTTTATAAATAAAAAAAGTGACTAAAGGTGTAATGACATAAAGTAAAATGATGTAAGTTATAATGATTAGGTATCCAAAGACAGGCCTCACCAGTATCTAATACACTCTTTTTAATGCATCAGCTGAAAACGAGTTGATGGTTTAGAAAACCTTTATCTTATTTGGCAAAAGTGTTGAAGATGGTCATATATGGCTTTTTATGTAAATTTGTTGTAGTCTTTTTGCATAGTAACCTTTTACATCTGCATTACACTTTTAACTTTTGTTTAGTAACTAAGTCTGAATTTGATTTTATATATCTAATCTGGCATGTATCATCAATCCTGACTTTCATAAATGGTTTTCTTCAATTAATGTGCATTTCTAAAACAGCATTGTAAATATTGCCTTTGATTCAATATTCTTATATGCTTTGCTTTCATAAGAATTGGTTTTAATATTGCATACACATAGTAGCGAAGACTTGGCGGCACACTGGTGTACACATAAAATATAAATAAATATTCTTTAGTTAGCTAATATATTTCAACTTTTTTTGCTTACCAACCAATAAACTGGTAATGATTGCAGATAAACGGAATAGAATGCTTTTGATCTTATTCTTATATTTGAAACTTGGTGAAGATGAGATTTGGTTCAGGTTAGTAGGTACTGGTCGCAAAGTAGGATTTAACAATATTCAAAGCCTTTGCCAATCTACGGGATTTCATCTTCATGAAATGCAAGGTTTAATCCACAAAAATCTACTGCATATACTCAAGGTCTTTCACTAATTTTTGCACAGCTGTATCGATATTTATCCATAAAATTATATTAATATTTAGTAAGTTCAAAAACTGAGTATTGTTCATACATTTCTGGTACTTTTACTTCGAATAGAGGACCAATGCGAGAGCCAGTGTACCGCCATTGTCCTCTAATATGAAAAGTTTGTCAGCAGAAAACCTACAAATCAGTTACTGAGTTGAGGTTGAAGAAGTCTCGCGACGTGAAAATCCATGTTAAACAAAATAGAAGTTCGCACTATCTTGAGAACTGCCTATCTTTGCTTCGCCCTTACGTTTTTACCAGGCCACACTTATTTATTAAATCCGGTTGTTGTATCAAAGAGCTTGAAGTCTTTTTCTTCAAACTCGATTTGGTACGTTTCATTTCTACCGAGGCAACCAGTAAATATCCAGCTGTTTTGCGTTTGGAGTTTACTAAATATTGCCTGATATGATAACTGGAGGTGCATTGCAATGCAGGCCTGGACGAGACCAGTTTTTCTTGCCAATGAGTCTTTCATCAGCATTGCCTGGCGACAGAGATACCTCGCAAAAATTGAATCTATTGTGGAAGGCGCAGCGGGGATTTGTCTCTACGTTTGGCGAACCTGAAAGTGACGATGTTACATTCGCTAGTTTTGCTCCAGGACGAGTTAATCTCATAGGGGAGCACACGGATTACAATAATGGCTTTGTCATGCCATGCGCATTAGAGCTTGGAACTGTAGTATTCGGAACTGGAAGAATCATTCCGTCGACCCATATTAATGCATCAAAAATCAGAGTCTCATCTGATTTGAAAGATTGCGCTCCAGTATCTTTTATGGCCAATGCTGCACTCCGTCCTGGAGAAGAGCAATGGGCAAACTATGTTAAAGGAGTATTTTCTCAATATTTAAGTGACCTTCCTAGTGGCCTTGCATTTTCGATGGATTTATATCTGTCGGGATCGTTACCTCTAGGAGGTGGTTTATCAAGTTCAGCATCTCTAACTGTATCAGTCGCAACATTTATTGAAGCAGTTTTGAAAGCAAATGCCATTCAGGTATATGCTTGATTCAAATATCTATTGCTTAGTAAGCGATATTACAGCATTTTCATAGTTTCAAATTTTAACTCACTACAATTCGATTTGTTATGGCATTGAGCTTATCGCAAAAATACAGAATGAATCTGTAAATCAAACAATTTTTAGTACCATTTGGTTTTTAGTGGAAATAACCTGTTAAGCAAAATTTATACAGATTAGTAATTGCCACAAATTTTTGAACAATATGTTTTTGAATTCTAGAAGTTCTTGCTGATTTTTCTTGCTGGATACAATAACAATGCTCTAAATTCAATACAATTTTTAGGTTTCAGAGGATCCGCGCGAGAAGGCACGTAAATGTCGTCGAGCAGAGCATGTGTTTCTCAACACGCCGTGCGGAATAATGGACCAATTTGTTAGTGCTCTTGCCCCTCCCGGCCATGCAATACTTATAGATTGCCAGTCTGAGACATTCAAACCCTATCCACTCGAAGACCCTTCCATATCAATTGTCATAGCTGATTCACGCGTCAAGCATAGTTTAGGGGAGCGTGGAAATCAGTATCCTATACGAGTTGCTCAGTGTCAAAGTGCTGCAGATGCTCTGGGAGTCTCATCTCTTCGCGAAGCAAATATTTCAATGCTTGATCACCTCATGAAATCAAACGTTGATAGATTAATTTTATCTCGCGCTCGTCATGTGATTACAGAGAATGAACGATGTATAAAATTTGCGAATGCGCTGCAGGAGAACAATTACGTCCAAGCAGGTGAAGCTATGTTTGAAAGTCACCGTTCCTTAAGTAAGGATTATGAAGTGAGTATTCCCGAGCTCGATGTACTGGTTGAATTGGCTAAGGAAGTTGAGGGGGTATTTGGCAGTCGATTAACTGGGGCTGGATTTGGAGGGTGTACTGTGACTTTAGCTCGAACTGATGCTGTGTCAAAGTTGAAAGCTCATCTTATTGAAGGCTACAGTCAAAAATTTGGAATTGAGTGCCAGGTGTTTGCCACTCATGCTGGAGAAGGGGCACATGTGCTATTAAGACCTTCTATTGAGAGCGTATAAAAAATCTATTTGATTTATTATTCGAAAAGCTCAATGCATGCTGATTTTATTGTGCTATACATATTTCAAAATGAATATGTTGTATAGATTGGATTTAATATTGAAGATAGCGTGTGAAATAAATGCTCAACATAAATATTTGTTTTTTTATTATATTTGCTCATTTTAAATTTAATCATGGCAAACTTTGTACTATTTGAAATGGAAAATAATTCTGCAATTGGAACAGTTTTGACGGTACATTGTGCGATATGGTAGAGTGACTGAAATAAGCTTTTGGAACAAATCCTGCATTAATTTTATTTTTTGTATATCTCTGATCTTTTACCACCCAATGGAATTATTCCAGTACGTTCACTTACTTTGGCATTGGTGGTAAAAACATTCTGTGTAACATGTAGCAATACGTGTCCAGGTTGTATAGATTTAGAAAAATTGCTAGAATTTTCTATGCATATTCCATACCATTAAATCTTTTTTCAGCTCTATGAGCATTTTTTATCAAGTGGAAAAGCCCTCATTGCATTCTGTTTATCTGGTTTTACTTGAAATTTTGTTCATTATCTAGCTGATAAATGGCCAAGTATTTGATATCGTATACTCTCATTTTGTCAGTCATTTATTTAATTTGATTTGGCAGCTTTGTTACATATTTACAGGTTAGTTGTGGTTCTGAAAACTTCAAGTATAGATGTGTCTGAACTTCAATCGATCTATACTCAGTAAGCCTATTCTATCAATAAGTTTAAGACTTTTGATAAAACATTAGTATACTCGACAAAAATTTTTATAGTTTTTTCAAATCAGAACCTGTAGTTTAATAAAAGATGTTATGTCTGGTATAGGTAAATGTATCAATTTAGATCATTTTTAGATAGTGATTAATAGAGGAGAGTTGTTAATAGGATAGTGCCAGTGTAAGGTAGGCATCAATATAGGTCCCAGTTGGACTTATCTCTACACTAGTACTATAGGATACGCAAAGTTATGTAGGAAATACAAAAATGTTTACTTTTACAGCATATTTTGATATTGAATTTCTGACATGATACGGCCTGTTCTTAAAATCTGTAACGTTGATATCATTCAACTTCAATGACAATTTGTACGAGAATTCAACTGCCTAAGATTCATAGATATAGTGCAGAAATTATGAAGTTTCACTTTTTTCGATTGCGTGCATCTATCGTTTCACTTTGTGTTATTGTTGATGCTGTTCAGTACATATTTCCTGCGGCCAGTTGGTTAAAACGTAACGAAGGTGATGGATTCGCAGCTCGAAACTGTCATGGTGTAGCTGTTTTTAAGAATAGAATTTGGCTAACTGGTGGACGGAGCGAATTTTACCAGCAGTACAACCTCGAGTACTCTCAGAGCCGAGGAGATATATGGAGCAGGTCATCCAATGAACTATTTCATTCTGTATATAATCATTAGTCATTTTTCCTCCGTCAAAAGTGCTGATGGAAAAATTTGGGAGAAGCATATGCAACTGCAAGGAGACTTTTACGTTCAGGTATGATTAAAACTTTAAAAAAAGAATAACTATTTATTACATATAATATTGGATCTTTTTAGAACTTCGATGCATTGAATCCAGGACCTTTGGCACCTTGGTGGGCAAGATATGGACATAGTCTTGATGCTTGCAGGTACATATTAAATAAAGAATATCTTTTCTTTGATGAAAATATGCTATTGAATATAAAATAAACAGTGCATTTGATAACGTTGGTGGAAAAATCGAGGTAAAAGAAAAGTTTTATTCCTAATATCGGTGCAGTATATACAATGCTGATGAGTTTCATTTACAGGTCCTCGTATTAATGGGCGGTTTTACGCCAAATCCAAACAACGATATATGGCTATCAGTTGATGGAAACACATGGCAATTTGCTGGGCATGCTCCATGGTCTAAGCGAGCATGGCATGCAACAACTCATCTCAAGGTTGGCACTTGTTCAGACTTGTATCCGAACCCTATCAGTTTTATTCTCTTTTTATCAACCAATCTGTAAGACCAAAGTTTGATATTTTATTTGCTACTGATAAATTCATGCAATTTTTCAGGAAAAACTTTTGATATTAGGAGGTACTCCGCTAGTCAACGACGTGTGGCAGTTAGATAAAATTTGGCAGGAACCTTCTGGTCTTTGGAATTTTACATGGGTGCAGGTAAAATTTAATGCATATATATATACATTTGACTCTTTTAAATAAAGATGCATCCATGAACTATTTTGATCTTAGGCAAAAAATGAGATTCTTTTTTGTGTTACTTTATGTTATATAAATATCGATATATCTACTTATAATAATATGGTATTCCGGATTGAAAGTTATTGATGCTTTATATTTAAAAATTTCAATGGGTTTGAAAAAAACTATTGTTTTATCATAGTGTGTGCATAGAAAAAATTTAACATAACAATATTTATACTTTTAGAAAACCTCAGCTTCCCCATGGAGCCCTCGTGTGGGCTTAGGCGTAACTGTTTTGGAAGTCGACAGCGAGCCAAGAGTTTTTATAACAGGTGGCTATGGAGGATGGCCTAGAGATTCTATTCAGTGGGATGGCGAGAGATCCAGGAATTTTTTTTAGAATTGTTATTTTATGTTAATGTAATATCATTTAGCATTAAATATCTAGTTGTATGTATTTTGAAATTGCAAGATTTTATAAGTGCCATATAAACTTGTAGATTATTGCACTGTAAAAATTTATTCTCATTCAAGTTGATTTGCCATGCTATATCAATTGAAACTGTTTTATTAAATAATGTATCTTTTAACATAGAAGCAATGCTAACTAAGTTTTCAATGTAACTAACCATATCATTTACATTAAAATAAATAATAAACACAAAAGAATGATTTGTAATGGTGCAAATTAATATTAAATGTAAAATTAAACCAAACATATGTAAAAATATATATAAAATATTGTATACGTATATATATATATATACATACATACATACATAAAGTGTTAATTACTAACAGATCTGTCAATAAAGCTGCTCAAATGAAAATATCAATAAATACACTATTTATGATTTTAAATGTTTTACATTTGTGTGCACTTAAGTCAAGCAATTCTGATATAAGTTGACCAAATATATTCATATATGTATCAATTATTGATGTTATATTCTACAGAAGTGATATTTGGTCCAGTCTAGATGGAGCCACGTGGACACTTATAACTGATGATGCCCCTTGGCCACCAAGAGCATGGCACACCCTTGTCACATGGAGGTCAGACCCCTTTAAATACTTATACAAATACCTAACTTTTTCCATCTGTATATGTTATTCTGCTTTGATCTCCTCAATCAGTATCATTGCCTACCACTCTTGAATCCATGATTCAATTTACGTAGTGAGTCTTTGGGAAAGTTATGTGCATATTTAGCTGTTATTTATAATGCAGTTAATTGTATTGGCCAACTGACTGTTATATATATTTATGTGCATATGACTTTTTTTCATTTTTTCAAGTAGCAGCCTTACAAACTTTACAGCTGATGTGATATCTGCAGCGGAGATGGGTTCACGAAAGGTTATTTTTGTCTCTAAGTCAACAATTTTGTATCTTGAGATGTTCAAAGCTCTGAGCAATTATATGATACTCTTATGAAATGGTTCATTAAAAGACCAATATTAATAGAAATTTACTTTTATGTTGAATTACATTCACTAGAAATATTCTAAATTAGAGCATAGAGACTGAGAATTTAGTATTCAAGAGAAAAAAGAAAGTAATATTCTTGATAAATTTTACTTTATGTATAACTTTGTATTTGTTGCATGATTTCCTTAGTCCAATAAGAGTACCAAAATGCACAAGTTCAATAAAATTGTATGCTTATCTTCAGTTATAGGTACAATTTCATGTGGTGTTTATATATAAAATCTATATTCCATCTATTGAGTTCTTATATATATTCTATGGAAACAAAAATTAATACGTGACCACATTTTTATTATAGATTCATTTTTTCCAAAAAAAATTTGGTACTTATTTTTAACCAATATGGTATTTTATTATACGTATTTGCAGCTCACAAGAGCATTTCTATGACTTTCAAAAATATACATTCTGAAAAATGTATGTTGTAATTAAGTGAATTTTATGCCGTTTTTGGTAGGCACGAATGTGGCTAACTGGAGGAGGTTATATTGGCTCTAAAGGCAACAATGTTGTGTATAAGATGATTTGTAAGCTTTTTTAACCCATAAATGTAACTCATATTGTTAAAAATCAAGTTCATTAGCCTAGATAAATGTAGATTTACACATTCTTTATTTTGAAGTTGGTGAAATTGTCATTGATTCTGTAAGTATGTATTTGAATAAATAGCCATTTTTTTTATCTTGCACTTTATATATTATGCTTTAAGTGCATAAGCATTTTGATGACCAGCACATTTTTATTTCTATCGATTGATCTATTGTTTTTTAGCATTAATGGACATGTGGTGGTCATATGATGGTAAGTCATGGTCCAAGGTAAATGCTTTTCAATTTATATATAGCTACTTTGAAGTGTGCATATATATAAGGGGCTATTTCATACTATTTTTATCTTTTTTCTTTGAGAAACTCAAACTGAATAAGTATATGTGTAATGCAAGCTGTCTTAAACCATAAAGTTTTTATATTTTTAATCCAAAACTTTTATTTTTGGCCAAAAAACTAGATTTGTTAGCTTAGTGGTCAGAATGTACATCAATAATTAGACTTTTGTAGGTTGGAATCTCAATTGTTAGAAATGGCGTTAATGCCTAAGCCACCCCAGTAGGACTCTATTTTTTTTATTTTCTGGCAAGTCATAATTTTTAAACTGCTATAAAACTTTAAAGTCCATCAGAAAAGAAACACAATAGCTGATTCAAATTTTTCTTGACCTTTTTTGCATGACGTCATCTGTCCAAATATAAAGAAATAATTGACCTAATTCATCAGTTGATGGCCTTGTTAGAGTTTCAATATTCACTTTAAGATTGCTTGTACTATACTAATCTTTTTTTTCATACAAAGTTTTTTGGCCATGTTTGTGGTTGAATAAGGTTTGTTTGGAAATGGCAAATAAAATGAGTTATTGAATTGTAATATTTCTTTTTTTTGTTCAAAGGTCAATTATGAAGAAGGGAGTGGCAATAATGCATATAGCAGTATGGAATGGACAGCATCAGAGGTGATGAAAATAATATATTTTTGTACTCCATTAAAAACTATGCTTAGCATTCCAGCCAATCAAATCATTGATGATTCTTACAAAGCAAAGCCCTTGATGTACATTCATCATTGATATTTGAGCTATTTATACTATTTTTATAGAATAAAGAGTTATTTTCGGTCATTCTTTTTCAACTTGTTTTTTTTCCTTACTTTCCTGAAAATTTGTTGAAAAATTTGAACAGTCTAAATATGTAAATCTATATTGTCCTACTCATGCTTTTGGTCATTTCGAGTGACAGTTGAACTTACGACGTTGCAATATTTTTTTTAATATTTTGACGTGTAGGTAGAAGGGAAAAATGTTCATTTAGGGCGATGGGGGCATCAAATGGTAGTGTGGAATGATACTATAATAGTAAGTCTCTTAAAAAATATTTCAAAAAGTGATACATCTACGTGGATTTTTGTACTGTAGTTCCTATGCAATTTTAAACAGTTGCACGCTTTGAACTGATTAGTAATTTTAATGTATTTTAGGTTTTATTCTAAAACACTTATAGTGCAATTGAACTATTGACTTTTAAATGGAAAAATGTATGTTCTAGAAATAAATTTTCCTTCTAAAACATTATAGAAACAATTTCTATTCATTTACTCACGCACACATATATATATATATAATACGCAGGCAGAAGATGGTTCGAGTAGTCAAATACCTGCATTGTACTTAGTTGCTGGGGATACTACTGGTGCAGGATTGCTAAAAAATGATGTATATATAAGGCACGTACCTATAGTTTTGTGAACACAATATGAATTTTCTATTTCGCAGTTGTGTTATCGTATGTTTCAAATTTTTTCGATATAAACAGCATGGATAGTGCAAATAAATTGAATCCTAAGTTTGAAAATACTTGAACACTTTCATATGTCTAGAGGTTTTAGAAAAATCTACTTTTAAGGTCACAAGTTTTTAAAATGTTATTTTCAATCAGGCGCAATAAAATTTGCTACTTTACTGTCATATAAAATAATCACTATTATTTTGATTGTGCAGCAATCACACATTATTATGCAGTTTAAATGGAACTGTATGCAGTAATATGGGCATATGTAATGGCTTCAGTGGATGCAGGTTAGTATATATAAAATAAAATTGTACTTCTGTCTTTTTCTCAGATATCCTTTTGGCTTCTCCTTTGCTGTGATGCTGTTAATGCAATTAGCAATATAACTTTTGATTTATTTTTTCAAGTTTCTATGAAATTCATTCAATTTGATTTTAAAATCTAATATATGTTGATGTTTTTTCATTGGATTGGAAATGACTACAATTTCAAAAGACTTTGCACAACACGATGATTGTAAAGTTTGTCCCCCACTTATTTTCATTGTAATATAGTTACACATATATTTAAATTAGAAATAAAATATTTTGTTGCGTTTCTATGTAGCTGCAAGACAGGTTCGTCTGGTGACTTTTGCGAAGTTCAAGATAGAGTTGTGTCAGGTGCCAGTAGGAATGATGCTGCGTCGGTGATGCTCATTATATCCACTATCAGTTGTGCAGTAATGTCATTGCTATGATACCAAAGAGTCTGGTTTCAGTAATGTATTGCTTTGCTTCTTTAAATTTTATCTATCCTATATAGCATTAAAACTTTATACATGTCATTGTATAAGGGATAAAACAAATTAAAATGAGCCAGCATTTGATTGTTGATGTGCATAGTGCCTTTTTTATCAAACAATTTTTTATCCAAAGCTTTTCAGGTAAAAATTGTGAAATCCCTCGATACGTATAAATAAACGACAACACCGAATACACCCCTTTTTATCAAGAGGTCTTAAAAATAAAGTAACTAATATAACTGCTCAAATACAACTGCCTAATTAAAGTAGCATCAAGGTAAGAATCTAGTAGTGTTCAACAAGGAATCCAATCCCTGAACATTAGTTTGAATTTTTGATCTACATGATGATATTTGCAAGGAAAATATCAATGATGACACCTCAGAAATGAATCCCAAAATTCAACTAGGTACCAAAACTCTTGTGTCCCCAACAATAAATTACCCCCTAATTAATTTGGTTAAACTTTTGAACTTGGCAACCATTTTGCCATATAAAGCTTAATTTGGTCATTTAATTGTATCTGTTCTGCAGCGCAATCAGCCTTGATATTTTTTTGTTCCTTCCGAATTTTCACACAAAGGCAAATGTATCTTTGAAGACCTGTGATTAAGACGAAGCGATTCACACACTTTTTGCTGTGCTCCATTCAATGCCAGGTGCGAAAGTTAATAATGATTGAGCTTCAGTGCGATTTTGTTCTACCAATAAACTCAGCAGATTCGGCGAGAGCAAATCTACAAAATGAGCCTTTGGTGGGTGGATATTAATCAAGAAAGGAGTTATTTTTCTCATCGTCGAGAACACTTTATTTTGAAAGCATTCTATTGGATCATTAAACTGCACTAAAGGAAGTACATTCTCAATGACTCACATATCTCCAGGATTGATTTGTTGGGAGGATAATTTATTCGTGTACATTGTCCCACTAGTATCTTTATGATTCTTACTCATCCAGAAAGGACTTAAATTATTCAATTATATTTGCATTTTTCTTCGAAAATATGCAAAATGATCACTCTATTGATACATGGAGTAATGCGTTTCATTATATTCAATAGAGTTTAATAGTTTGTAACGAATGTCAAATTATGAGTGAACAATAATACTTACATGGTGCATGCACATTTAATTTAAAACAACTTTTTGCTTTATTTGGCAGTACAGCAATTGGCACACTATCCCTCCTTTAAATTACATGGGCAGAAAAACGCAGAAAATAAATGTTGAAATTTATGTTTGAATGGTATTAGTAATACATATTGAAACTTCTAGGCAATTGTTAGCTTAGCAAGGTCTTTGAAGTTGGTCCTAAATCTGTGAAAAAATATAACTATACATCCATTGTATCATTATTTGTTTAAATCGGTTTAAGCTCCACAAGATAGGCAAAGATCATCATCTTCAGCATCAGCAGGATCAGAAATATTACTTTGCTCAGTTAATAGTGCCGCCTTCGCAACAGCCAATTGCTTCGATGCTTTAAGGGCAACTTGGTCTACAGTGAATTGAATCGCATCAGCTTTTGGACGAGTTCGTAGATAATACATGCCAGTCTTAAGTCCTCGCTTCAAACAAAAAGTAATGATAATACTGTAAGCCTTCTGAACTAGCAATGTCAACATTAGTCACGTTAGAGTCAAGATATTTAGTTTTTAGCGATTTGAAAATAAAAATGTGAAATATTCATAAAATTGAATTGTATAGAAGTGCATTTAACATTAATAAAATTATTAGTAAATCTTGATCAATTGGGGATATCTTTGACACTCATGAGGGTTCCAAGTACAAATCAAGTTTGTTTAATCGATTGAGCTCCATCTAATCTAATTGGATGCAATTGCTCTTTAGATAAGTCAGCATTGACCGATTTCATTGAATCAAGTTTAAATTATTTCATGTACGAAATTCAAAAAATTAACTTCATTCAAGTGCATATTTTGTTACAGATAAAATTCCAATGAATATGCGGCTTAATGGAATTGTTCAAGTAAAACAACTTTTTTCATTTTCATTATGCAAAATTAGAAAAAATGACGAAAAGTATTGTATACCTTGAATGCATAAAAATGTAGAGAAGTCAATTTTCCAATTGTAGGATCCGCCATATGTATATTCATGCTTTGACTCTGACAAATATATGGTCCTCTGTCTGCTGCTTGATCGACAATCACTCTCTGTTTGATTTCCCAGACAGTTTTGTACAGATCTTTCAAATCCTACAAAAAAACTCACAAATTTATTTTTACATTGTATTTACCCATGCATAACGTAATAGTGGAAAAATACAACAAAATTATTCTTCTATTCATGTCTGTACAGTTTAATTTAGATATAGAGATTCTATTTAGATCATCGAACTAAGTCATTGTATCAAAAATTCGATATACCTAAACATCAGATGCTGAACTTGGACGCAAGATAACTTTCTTTATTCATTTCAAGTGAAAATTTTCAAAAAGAAGATTCATTGTGTTCGAAAGAAACAATGTGAATTAGGACAGGTTTCACTGTAGAATTTTAGTTGAAGACAAGTATACATCAAAGTTTTATGCAACAATTCGAAAGCAATTGAAATCTTAACCAACTTGAGGTATTTCAGCAATTCCTTGAACCGAACCCATCCCTGCAATGAGCTGATTGCGTATTGAAGGAGTCCACAAATTCCTTTCTGTCAAATCCTTTAACAGGTACTTGTTCACGCAAGTGAATTCACCAGCCAGAGTACGGCGGTTATACATATTGCTCGTAAACGGCTCTGTGCTTTCATTATTGCCCTAATTTTCATAATCAATCGTGGAATATATTAAAATTCAATATCTTTTTAAGTCAATATTTCAATGTGTTGCATATATATATTTTAGGATAGGTTTATAGATTCCTTCATTGAGATTTTCAATTGAATGACGTGCATCGAGCAGAAAATATAATTAAAAAGTAAAAAAGTGCAACCATAGATTTTGTATTATGGCTCATATATGCATATATATATATATATATTGCTGTAGCACGGATAATCAGAATTGCATCGATAACAAAAAACTAATATAAAAAATAAGCAAAAAAAATCGAAAGTTGTGCTTTTCATCAAATTGGATAATACAAACTTGTGAAATCAAATATTCTGACTTACTTATGATTCATAGATATATATATATATATACGTACATGCTACTGTTAACTTCGGATATAATAATTTTTTCTGTCTGGACCACCCAATAAATTTGTTGTTTCAAAATATGCAGTAGAACTTGGCATGTGATTTTTTTATTTATTCAATACAATTGAACATTCTTAAAAAGATAATTTATTATAACAAAAGTTTGCAGTTTACTCTAGCATGGACACTTACAATTCTAAAAATATGAGGATAATAAAAAAGAACAGTTCTTTTCAGTAATATACATATGTATAAACTTTTCATGAAACTTAAAGTGACTTTTCTTAATTCATACCAATATCTGGGCAGTTGAGGCAGTGGGCATGGGGGCTACCAGCAGTGAGTTCCTTAGACCATGTATGGCTATTTTTGCCTTTAAACCGGCCCAATCCCAGCGATCCGAGGGCTCCAGCCCCCATAAATCAAACTGAAGGCTGCCTTTGCTGGCCGGAGACCCTTGATAAGACGAGTATGGGCCATCACGCTCAGCAAGTTCAGTGGATGCTTCCACGGCTCCGAAATATATAGTTTCAAAAATATCCTATAAAATTCAAATACAAAAGCATTAAACTTCAGATATAATGAATTCACTTTTTACGAATTTCAATTTATGGCATTTAAACGAAAAAGTCCTGATCATTTTTAGCTAGCTTCAGATTTTCGGATTGAGCGAATTAATTTATTGGTCCCCACAAATTCATTATATCCGAAGGAGCTATATATAGATTTAGAACATCAATTTAACAAAATCTAGTAGATAAAAAATTACTTGTCATTATGTGGGCTACGTGAATAATGTTTTAATTCTACGATATGCACATTTTTCTATAGTACAGCACAAAAATATCCTATAATCACAAGTAAATATATTTACATAGCTTGAAACATCCATTTAATATTCTAGTAGTTATATAAACGAATTTGTCTGATTATAGGCAATATGAGTTGCATCCTTCCTTTAATTGCTGCACATTTTTCTGATCATAGCAGTACATTCAAAGGCCAATTCGATTGTAAAACAAGAAAAAAACCCTCCTCCCCCAAAAACAAGGGGGAACAATAATAGCAAATACGACAGTATAATCTGTATTTTACTAATATCATCAAAATATTTTTCATGATAGAAATATTTAATTATGCCTTGAAATTATTTAAATTAAATAATGTAATTCAATCACCTTGTTTAACTGGAAGGCACCAGGAGAGTCAAAGGGAAGTCTTAGTAACACAAAAGCATCAGCAAGTCCTTGCACCCCTATACCAATAGGTCTATGACGCATATTACTATTATATGCCTCTTCGATTGGATAGAAATTACAGTCTATGACCTAGAAAAATAAATCACAACGATAGATACATATCATCTACCCACACACAAATGCATACATACCCTATATCAATATACCCCAAATTGTATGTTCTATGAACCAAGTTACACTTTAGATGGATAATTTCTATCAATCCTAAATATGAAAAATGAAATACAGATATATATACAGTGAAATTGAAGTATAACTTACAGAGACTAAGTGTTATTCATTAAATTATATATTAATACTGATATTAGTAGATATTTCATTTCTACTTATATTCGAAAGATTACTGTACCTTATTTAAATTGCGAGTTACCACTTTGGATATTTCATAGAGGCGTTGAAAATTGAAAATCCCATCTGAAATCATGGCACTTAAACTTATACTAGCCAAATTACAGACTGCTACTTCATCTGGGCTGCAAGATTTACAACAAAAAATAAAATTTTATATACTGTTAATATATTAGAAATTGTTACTTTGTGTTAAATAACACCATTATATACAGTTAACAGAGTGCTAACATTTGCATAGCATTATACTAATACGATTATTTTCCACCACTTCATCAACTTGTAGGTGACAATATCCGCCCATGAATTTTTTCAGATTTTAGAAAGAACATTTAGACTCAAATAAAATACTCCTTTTAATATCGCATGTTTGAAAATCAGAAGATAAAAATTCATCTATATCATAAGAAATGCATAAAAAAAGTGCTATCAAGTGATTGGTTGTTATTTCTTGCAAGTTGAACTATAAGTTTCCATTTGATCTTGCCTTTATTTTATTGATGTTACTAGCTACACAAAATAATAAATGAAGAAATATAGAATGAATCTGTTGGGATTATCGAACGCATTTGCTACATCCGAAAATTCAAAATCGAACTTGGTACAATATGACTTTTACCGTTTATTTGTAATATTCAAAATTTATTGCATATATAATATTCATGTACCTTGTGAATTGAGTAATTTCAGTACAGAGATTAGATGATCGAATCGTTCCTAAGTTCTGCTGATTGCTCTTCTTATTGCACGCATCCTTATATAACATGAAAGGAGTTCCAGTTTCAACTTGACTTTCCAGTAATGCAAACCACAAGTCTTGGGCCTTTACATATTTACGGGCTAGGCCTTCATTTTCATATTTCTCATAGAGGGATTCGAAATCAGGACCATGGCAGTCAGAAAGTCCAGGGCACTCGTTTGGGCAAAACAAACTCCACATACCAGCTTCTTCAACGCGTTTCATAAATAAATCCGGTATCCATAGAGCGTAGAACACTGCAATTATTTAAAAATAGATTTCGAATTATAAATATAGTTGATATTCCATAGATCAATGGTCGACTACGCGGTATGGTTTATAATTTCATAATGCTACAAGTCTACTGACTTCATATACTGGTGTGTATGGATGCCTCTAATCTAATTTGATATATTCAATTCACTGAAAATACTTGGTGCAACCAGCAGTATCAATGAATGGAACATCAACCGCACATACTGATAGAAATCCAACTCAATTATATTACTTGCATTCACTTACGATCACGTGCACGTTCGGATTCATTTCCATGATTTTTTCTGAGTTCCAAAAAAGCAAAAATATCTGCATGCCATGGTTCCAAGTAAACAGCAATTGAGCCTTTACGCTTTCCACCTCCCTGAATACATTAAAATAATTTCTGTCATCAAATATCTGATGTGCACAGTATACAACATAATATGAAGTACATGAATTCAATATCTAGTATACTAGATAATATACTTCATATGTATTTTGCATTAATTTTCTAGTTTTAATTATAATTAACAAAAATTGAAGCAATAGTGCACTATCTAGTATACTTGCATTTTAACATTTATACATATATGCAATTTCTAACACAATACATATTTCAAATTTGAAACTTTCACAAGTTTGCCTCTTAAGTACCTGATCTACATAGCGAGCGGTATTATTGAATACCCGAAGCATAGGAACAATTCCATTAGAAGTACCATTGGTACCTCGAATATAACTATTGCTAGCCCTAATATTATGTATAGACAGACCGATACCGCCAGCGTGTTTACTGATCTGGGCACAATGTTTCAGAGTTTCGTATATGCCTTCAATACTGAAAAAGCATAATGATATTGAAACAATAATTTTTTTAAACTTACCAGCAGCAAAGAGCAGCATGAAATCTACAACAAATTTCTATGAGCCAAAATGTATCATTTTTTCAAAATTATTATTAGTACATAAAAGATAGACATACAATTGAAAAATTTTCAAGTTCTTTTTCCTTGTGAGGGATACTTTCGGTGAAGATTTTATGTTCATGGTCCAATTTAAAAACATGTATTCCTTACGCAGTAGATGCGTATGTACAAATATGTAGAAAGTAAAATAAACCTGTCAGATTGCATTGTAAGCAAGAAGCAGCTGCTCATTTGAGGCTTCGGAGTTCCAGCATTGAAAAGAGTCGGGGTTGCATGGGTAAAAAATCTCTGACTCATCAAATTGTAGGTTTCAATGGCTGATTCAATATCATTTTTGTGAATGCCAACTGAAACACGCATGATCATGTGCTGAGGCCTCTCTACGACAGCACCATCTAATTTTAAGAGGTAGGAGCGCTCTAAAGTCTTGAAACCAAAGTAGTCATAGTCAACTACATTAAAAATGAGTGTTACAAGGTATCATGCAACATTTTCACTAAACTGATCAATGAAATTTTTTAAAAATGATGCCATTAGAATATAATTATATGAACAAGTTAATTTCAATGGAATAGGATAATACGCAGTAAAAAGAGAATGCTATAGTGTACGAACGATCAAAGTTGAAAAAAATCTGCTAGCAATGAAAAAATTGAATTTATTACATACAATAGTTTAGTTCTAATCATCATATTTATTTAGATTATTTGAGCCAGTTGATATATAATAAAACTTACAATCGCGGTCGCTGATAATAGCGCTATTTAACTTGTCTTTATGCTCCATGATTATGCCATACACGTCTTCAGCGATAAGACTAGCTTTTTCATCAGTTTTTGGGTGGATGTAAGCGAAAAGTTTCTCAATAACATCGCTGAATAGCTTAGGAGTATTCTTATGAAGATTGCTGACACTAATTCGAGCAGCTAATTTTCCAAAATCAGGATGTTTTGTACTTAAAGAGGCGGCAGTTTGACTAGCAAGTTCATCCAGTTCCGATGTCTTTACACCTGCATAAATGCCTTGTACCACCTTCTGGCTCAGAACGGTTGCATCAACCATCGGATCCAGGCAATAACATAGTTTCTTAATACGAGAGGTGATCTTGTCAAACTTCACTTCCTCACGTCGACCATCTCTCTTGATAACATACATGGCTAAAGATTTAAACAGAGAAAGAGATATGATATTACTATGTTGTAACTATATATTAGATTGTGTATGGTTTTGTGACTTAGTTTAAATTGGAATTACAAATGGCGCCAAAATTGTTCAAAGCAAAATTCGGACTTGGAATTGTAGACGAGTATCGCAAATATGACTTGGTCCTACCCCGAACAAAATTGCGTTGGCACTCTCGAAGTTTTTGATTCTTTATCGAGCCCTACTTGTAATAAGGTGCTAGAAGTTAGATTCAACTACATAAGTGCTAGCAAAAATTATCTTTTAATGAATTTCAGGTAGATAACATAAAAATGATCTCAATAATAATTCTCTCAAATCATTACAGCATACATTCAATAAAACAGAAACATTACAATATTAAGTTTTTGAGGTTTTTTTGTGCAGTGACTGCAATGTAGTAGTGAAGATTGCCAACATAACTCCAGTAGCACAAGCAACAAACTATACTTATCTGTAAAATCTCTAGTTAAAATAGTAATTTGATTAGCTAATCAGGTATCATTAGTAGCCTAATTCAGCAATAATCAAATGCAGCAACATTCCTCCAGCAGTAGTAACATCATTCGGCAGCAGTAACTTTTGCAGTAACTTTTGCAGTAACTTTGTTGTAAGTTTGTAATCAATACCATCCAGTACTCTTGTGTTCAAATTAGTGTTTTTATATTTTCATTGTTTTGGAGTATATATATTTTTGGGCTTCAATATAGTAAACTGGTCATAAAAGCCGCATCTCTTACTAGAACAATCATGAAGTAACTAATAGCATTACAAAACATTACATTCAAGGTATCTAGTAAAATATTGGATATATCTGAAATGGACTTTTATATAGAATTGAACATGATTTGAATATAAAGGGTTCACGGATCATAGTCTTGAATGAGAAATAAAACGGCAGCAGTAAAAACTTGCCACTTTTGTTTCTTTCTCAATTTATTTCATTTTTTGGTTCATATTTTTGATTGGTTACTGATTATATAACCATACAACTTCTTGACTTGTATTCTGCCTATAAGTACTTAGTTATAAGCAACATTTACTAAAGTAAAGTACATTTTATAGCAATAGCTTTATTCTCCACAACTATCATTAAATGACAGCAGCATTTTTCTAATTTCAATTGAGATTACTTTCATTCCACAAACATTTACAATTGCAAAAAGACAATGTATATTTTTTGCTGTAGCAGCCAGAACCTGCAGTAGTGAGATATTGAGCATTAGTAAAGCATTTAAATGCAGTTTCAATATTCTAAACTACTAATGTGAAGAAATAATGTAGTGAATGATCTAATATCTAATGGTTTTTTTAAAAGGTTTGATTTCATGAATATTTTTTATTTCAAATCATTTATTAAAGATTAAAGACATGACATACTAACACCATGTAGCCTTCAATTAATTGTGATCAATTTTGCAGCTTCATCCCTTTGCAATTTCTATTATTAGTTCTATATATTCAATGTTAAGAAGACTAAAAATTACAAACTTTTCTTGCTGAATTAAAGTTATCTAGAATAGAAGTCAAAACTCTTTTGAGCAATGGTGCAAATTCTGTCAATCTGTACCATTATATACCCACATATGACACACTTTGCTGTTCACTAAATACTGAAAAAGAAAGCAACAGCCCTTCCCCCTCCTATGCCAATCAGAATACAAATTGCAAAGACTATAAAGCATTCTCATCATTTCGATGGACAGTAAAAGTGCAGTTTATGAACAGATGAAAGTACACTGTACACCATCCTCTCTTTAATAAACTTCAAGTAAAAATTGTATGCATAAATATGCCTTCATATAATATATTTATTCTTGAAAACAAATGGTTGCCATTACTATGCTCTATAGATTTATTGAAGCTTAATTGTAATATCGAGAATGTAATGTATGTTGGACCGTAGAAAATAATTGAAATATGGTATACTTTTTCTTGAACTTTTGAGATGAGCATAATTTTTTAGTTCAAGTTGAGCAATAGAATATATATGAAATTTTTTCGTCTCATGAAATTTCAGAAATATAAACTCAAGAGTTTTTGGGAAATTTCAAATTATTCAATTATTTGCCAATCAAAGTTGAATTCACTAATTTATTCAAAGTAACTGCCACTTAAATTCAATCTGATTCCTGAGTCCTGGAACTTGTAATTACGTTAAGTAACATTTGAAACGTTAATTAAAAAAATTCTACAATTAAAGAGAAGAGCACGCACTGAAAAAATAGCAAAGATGATAAAGCAAAAAGTCGACCATCAGCATATTTACTTAAGACCGGATGAATCAAAATTCAAACAATTGAACATTGCTAAGTATCATCTCTATCATGTTCATCGTTTAAGCCACTATTACTGCCTCTGACAAATCCCCACACCGAACCTACTGCACCCCCAACAGCCCCCCCTGCTCGTCTAAGAACCCCTCCTTTCTCGATTTCGTCAAGTCGAGCTTCTATTCGGGATACCTCCTCCGATCGAAGCTTCAGTAGAGTAGCGACAACAGCTAGCAATCGACGTTGCTCGCTAACGTCCGAGGTTGACATATAATGAAACATTGCAGTTTTAAGATATTGTACATTAACCTGCACAAATCAAATATATTCAAGTTTATCTAAATTTCTTAATTACATTTTATAGAAGAATTTTGCTATCTAATAGTATACATCACGATAAGATAAGTAGACAATTCGAAATGTGGATTAATCACTAAATTTACAGTGCTGCACGATTTTAAGGTTCTTAAATATTATTGCAAGATACCTCTTAGGTCAAGAATAAATATATTTATCTCAGATTGATGTAAAAACGTGTGAAATGAAGACATTTAACAACCTCATAGATGTAAATTAATGCCTATAATATGAAAATTTTTTTGCCAATTGATACTTTTTGTGGGAGGATAAGTTCAGAATAACATATGTTAAAAATACAAAAACTCCAGAGTTATTTGATCCAAGTAATTTCAATTTAGATGCCACAACAAATGCCATTGTGTCAAATTTATCACAGCGTAGCAAGGGAAACGCCACAACGAGGCCTGAATAAAGTAAAAGCTTATAGCACAAAATGAAAAAGAATAATTTCAAAAATATGTCAGATAGAAATAAACCAAGTCTTATCATCAATTTCTGTTTACATTAATCTGGAAGTACTCGGAATAATCATGATAATGATATAAACGAGTACCTCAGCATCAGGCCCAGTGTTAAAATGTCGCTCTCTTTCCAGTTCCTCCTCTAGCTGTCTGATCGCCTCCTTAAGAGCATTCACTTGACATTGCATGAGTTCTAATCTACCCGCAGCATCCATCAATTCCGCCTTCAAAAATGTATACATGCATATAATTAAACAATTATTGCAACTCATTAAAAAATTCCATGAAGCTCTCAGTGACACTGATCAATGAATTTTTGCATTGCACGAACAAATAAAGCCTGATGTTGATTTCTCGGGTGACAGTTTTGATTATGAATCCAATCACATTATTACATGAAAAAAGTTTAACTGAGCTAAGATTTATAATACAGCATAAGCTAAAAATAATATCTGCAAATTTTCAACAGGAACAGCATGTAATCATAATTTTGAAAATAATTGTTTTCGCGAAAACTTTGCGTTTCTGATCGACAAGAATATTTACCCTCTCATCAGCAGTAAAAGGTTCTAGTCCATCCATGGAGACGCAAATATAAGAGTTGGGGAAAAGACTGCACATACTGACATACCTCAATTCGAGCAATGTATATAGCGCTGCGATTCTTATCAAAGCTTCGCCTCTGTTCCTCTTGCATTATAGCCATTAACTTCACATCTTTGTTACAAACAGCTTCTTCTTCAACATGACTTAATGAATGTACACTTTTTGAAATATCGCTATCTTTTTCCCACAAACTGTCAATTACCAAATGTGCATCCTTTTTGTTTTCTGCCAAATAAGAAGAGTCCATTGGGAAGCGGTTATGCTTTTCCTCCAATAGCGACTTCAGATTTTGAATTTCAGAAACTGCTTTTTCAAAGTTGTTCTTTTGCTCAAAAAATTCTTCTTTTAGTAGGCGATATTCATCTTTCATTATAGCCTGTCCCAAAAAAGTTTTGAATATCGCTCAAGTCAGCATCATTTAAGAAAAATCGAGGAAAAGTCCATACTTCACAGAAACTTATGAAATGAGTACATTATATGAATCCTCCATTGCAGTGACGGAGTATAAATGATTCAAAATACATGATAACGTCAGAATCTTACGAATTTCACAAATTTATATTTCATGATAAGACTTTAAATTTAAAACTGTCAGAGAATTAGTTTTCGCTTTGTGCAGACTTCCCCATGATAACTCGTACATAAATGTTTTACAGGGGTGCCACCTCTGTTAGATTAGGAAGTACAATGAAATTCATATGAAATAAATTCAATTTTTATAAATTTTCATTTGTGATGAATAACAAAAAGTCATCTATGCCGAGTTAGGCTTTAGATTTTTGAATACAACAAATCAATTTGGTGGCCCCGGTTATTTTCGATATATCTGGAAAATGCTGATATAATATACATAATCTATTGCTTACCATTTGAGTCTTAGCTTCATTTAATTCTGAATTAGCTTTATCTGTTAGTGCTTCTGCCTCTTTTAGCATGTCCTTTTCAAAAGTGCTATCTGTCTGAACACACTGCGATTTCAATTCCACCCCTCTATGATGATCTATTAGTTCTTCAATTCGTTCTATATACATCTGTTCTTTTTCAAATATATCTCGTTTCAAACCTTCTATTTCTGCTGCCATTGCTTCTATCATCTCCAGTTTGCCTCTACTTGAAATGCAACAATAAATGCATATAGTTAAAATGCAATTTTTAATAGAAATTTAAATTTTCATTGACCAATGACATTAGCAAGAAATAAAAATAGTCTTGCCTGAAATATAACTGTAACATATACAAATATGGGCGGATAGCTAGTTTTCTTACATCATATTTATTCGAATTCAACGATATCATTGTTATAATGCATGTAATATGCATATCATTTTGATGTATGGCTACACAATAGAAAACGGGAAAAATTCGACACTAAAAATATATACATAAGTTTATATAGAAAAATACCTTTCAGTATTTGACATTGCCGTTGCTTTTTTTAATGCAGCTTGAGCTCGTAGCTTATATTGATTAAATTGCTCCTATCATAAAAATAAGAAGCATTAAAATTTATGATATCATTGAAATTCTTCGCGTAGGATTCTGTATAAAGGACATGAATATATTCATCTGCATGGATATCTTCTCAGAAGTAAATTTCTTCAAGACTGTTTAAATTCAAAACCTTACCTACAATTACTAAAATCCTAAAATTTGATATGATATTTCACTCAATAAAACTCATAGCTTCATCTACCTGTAACTCGTCTAATTTTTCAATTGAAAGTTTTGCTGCCTCTTGAGCTTCATCGATTTTTCTTGAAACCATTGCAATATGAGAAGAAGCTTGGTCTTGAAGTGTGCTCGGCCAATCGTCTCTAGACCCAGCATCAGTCTGCTCTGTCATTTAAAAAAAACTCAAGGCTAAAGATGAGCAGGTATGTATGCATATCTTAAAATATAACGTAAGAATTATAGAATCTAACCCTCGAAAAACTTGCCATATTCTTATGAGCTGAAAATTGGTGTATTTTTCACTAACAAATATTTCAAGCGACTTTATGAATCTATGTATTATTACTTTGAACCGTACATGATATCAAGACCTTTAGTAATAGGATCGAATTATTTCAACATGGTCTGAAGCATGCAGCTCGCACGTACGCACGCACATTCTCACATGTACAGTTGTATATACTTATATCCATATCTTTTAACATGTTCACACATTCACATATGTATACGATATCTGGTATTAGAAAAAGAAATATTTTGGTGTGCATTGTTTTGCCATATTATAATAATAGGGAGTGAAACTTTCCTTGCCAGATGCAATCCAGTCTATTAATTCAGACTCCAGTACCCACTTTAATTCAGCTGCTGATTCTTCGGTAGATACTGATAATAGACACCATATGCACGTCCTATCAGCAGACACTCTCATTAGAACACGACTCGTTTTAGGGGGTTCGGGTCCAGTTCTTAAGGCTTCTAACTCGGCTTCTTTGACCTGAGAAGCTTTCTGGCTTTTACTCAGTAATACCTAAATATAAAAATAATATATAAAATCATTAAGAATCTAATGATTCCATATCATAATCCACGAGTTCACCTTAATTGAACAATATATGTAGACTTGAGAAATCCATATATTTCATTTGATAGAAAATCCATCAATAGCATAAAAGAATTATATTATTTGCTGATCCAATTTAAGTGGCTTCATTCAAAAGTTAATGTGTCGGTCTCTCATGGATCGCTGCCAAGTTCAAAGCAAACCAACTAACCAGGAAATATTCATTACGAAAAAAATTTTGTAAGTGAAAGATGATGCAGCAATTGGACCACCCGCAAAGGGGCACAATTACAAAGTTCGATTTACTTATCTCCTACCACTGATGAAACTTTTTTCTAGCTAAATATTTCCGGATTTGTTGATCTGGTTCGACCTGGAAACTGGCAAAGGACATTTTGAATAGAACTACTTAAATTAAAAGCACGAATAACATTGCTCTTTGATGCTGTTAACGGATTTTCAATCAGATGAAATGTATCAATTTCTTGATAATTACAAGAAAAATAACTCCATACTATCTATATATTTACATGAGATAATACTGCCTATTTAGGATAGAAGAGATATAATAAAAACTAATATATATAAATTCAAATCAACTGTTTATATTGGAGATTCCCCGTGTGACAGAACTCAGAGAGAGTTAGTAAACGATTAAAATCACCTTAAGACGCTTCTGCTTTGCATCCACATCCTTCAACTCCTCTTCCAGCTTATCATTCTCTGCCAAGAGTTTTTCAGATTTTTCCCGTTCAGCTTGGATTTCTCCTTCTATTCCATTTAATTTATCAACTAAATTCATTATTTTCTTTTCAGCGACATTCAGTTTTTCTTTATAAACATCTTCAGTGTCCCTGATTTCTGATCTGAGCTTCTGGCACTCAGCCTCCAATTCCTGAATTTGGGTCGTTTTTTCCCTTTCTAAGGCCCGAACTACTTCAAGTCTCTCACAGGCATCATTAGCTGCAATTTCATACCCCTATAAATGTGTGAAATGCACCAAAACCAAATAAGTATTATAGCTTTAGCTACAATAAAAAAATTTGCGAAGAAAATTTAAATAATATTATAAGCCTTTGCTTGCTCAGTTGGCAGAGATATGAGCTGCAGCTAGAATTTTAATTAGTAGCTTGAACGGAAAAAAATCGAAAAAGGGAAAATATTCAATAAAGATTTACTTTTTTGTAAGTAAGCAAAATATCTAAAAGCGTGGCATTCAATAATTCCATTCTAGCGCATTAGATGCATCAGGTGACATAGCACTTGCCATTTCTAGTCGTATCATATAATTGATTTTATGGAGCAGATAAGTATAACATACAATCCGCTTACTTGCTGCTGTTGTTTAAAATAGTCAATTATACTGTTTATTAGGTAATCTATCAAATAGGCCACTAAATTAATGAAAAAAGAGCAATTTTTAAAAGAGAAAAACTATAATTTGATGAAAGACCAAGATTCAGAATAATAACTGAAAGGTTAAACATACCTCAAGTTCTCTCTGTAAAACGGACATATGCTGTCGATGTTCTTGTACTAGGTTAAAGAGTTCCTCTTCGTGCTGTTTTTTCAAGTTATCTATATCCGAATTAGCTCGAGTTTGAAGAGTTTTAAACTTATCCATGAGTTCCTGTAGCATGGATGTGGCTTTTTCGGCTCGATCAGCAGATGTGCGTAAGGTACTGTTTTCAGCTGTAAGGGCATTAATGTCTGCCTGTGCCTGTTCCGATGCTTGTTTCATGGCTGTTAGCTCCTCTTCGAGATCGGTACAGACTCGAGAGAGATTGCTGATTTGTATCTACAAAAGAATCGCCAAGTTTTTCATAATATAGATTCCAAATGCTTGGAAGAATCCGTATAATTTGCATGTACATGATACAAAATGGAATAAAATTTAAAAATGTAGTCAACAAATTTAATAATTCACTAATATGTACATATACTTGCTTCTCCTATATTAAAAAACGAAAAATTCTAACAAGTAAATGATAATATTCGGAAGACGTATATTTACTTCAAAATGATGTACCAGATGGTATATTTTCTAAGCTTGAAACTTTTTTCCAGACAGATTTACAGAGAAACATTGTTGAAATACTGTATGGTTAGCTATGTAAAAAGAAAAATGCATAATAAATCAGATAGAGATTTCATGCTTGATAAAGGTAAATGTATCTATAGTATCTATTTGAAAGTATTCAAATGCATAATTTATGTCAGCCTAAAAAACCAAAATTTTAATACTGTATAGAGATTAGCTTACCTTGAGAATATCAATTTGAGAATCATCAGTGTGTCTTGACAGCATTTGAACTGGATCATTCGAATCAGGCAACAATTCACTTGATGTAGAGCTGTTTGCGTGAGCAAGAGCAGACAAGCATGAGGCCAGCTCATATTCGACTCTATTGCATTTTTCCATCTGGTCGTATACAATCTTCTCGTATTCTTCACAACGCTGTTGCAATAGAAGTATTTCCTCGTTGCGCTGTACATTTACAGGGAGATTTAAATCGAAATTTGTTGAATACACGTTCCATTTTATTTACATTATGCAAGTAAAATCTATCATTGAATTGAACTAAGCATTTACGCAGAAAAAATATAGATATAAAAAATATGACCCGAAAATAGCTTTTCTCATTTTTTATAAAATTATTTTGAGGTTTATTCACAAGAGCTGAATTATATCTTCGTTTCAGATGAATGCACTGAAACTGAAAAATATGAAATGACATATAAAATAAGAAATATTGTTCATATTACATAAAAATATGAATCCCGCGTAAAAGAACTGTGCATTACATAGTTATTACCATAGAGCCTAGACCAAAGAATAGAGTGATTCTTAAATACATAGCAAAAATGGTAGACAATAAATTCACATTAATTTAATTCATTTTTGGACCCAAGAATGAATGTATTGAGACACTTGATGATACAATTAAAGCAGTAGCGTTAACAATTGCTTTATTATCGTAATATCAAAAAATCATGCTATCATATAGGCAATATTGTGGTGTTGAAGTCTTCTAGTGACCCACTGGGAAAACGCATTTGATGTAGATCCAGAATTAAGTTTCATTGCAATTTCAAACTCCGACTCTTCATTTATATCTTCTATACTTCTGGAACAAAAACCGAATTCTTTCTGCAGAAATTCATAAATCTCCGGCCTGGTGAGCGGCTTACCGAGCTCATAATTTACCCTCACTTTTCCTATTAAAAAGTCTTCCTGGACTCTGTACTTAGACAATCGACCAGAGCCGATACTTTTTCTGGAGTTCATAATCATTATCATATTTTCATCGTCACATGGCATTAGCAACCTAGGCTTCTTTTCATAGGGTTCCAAACCCTGTATTATAGGGTTTGTAATAAATCTAGTCGGGATTTTGACGGTCGAATCAAGTGGTATTCTATCAATTTCAATTGTACAAATGAATGTATCGGGAATGCTAGGCTTAACATCGGCAAATTTCATATTCCTTACGTAAGCGGACCACTTTGGGTAGAATGCTTTTTTAGTTACCCAGTTTCTAAAGGTACCATGCTTCACGCCGTAAACCTTGCAAGTTAGTTCCATATTTCCGCCTCCGAGTGCATCGTGAAAGTAAAAAAAGAGTGCGCAGGCTCGGTTTGTCCAAGAATCAGTTTGATACTTTCTCTGTGGATTTGACCCCGATTTTGGTGATACAATTGAGGTATGTATGGCCTCAGCCATAAGGGAACTCACTTTACCCTTGCATACCTACGTACGTAGGAACTATATGAGCACCATGGAAGTGCTCGATGAATTTGAAATTTGAAGAACACTATCACTTTTTTACGACAAAAAAGAGTTGCATTCATCATCCATCTTAACTTTTCCTCACAAGTTGCATGAAATTAATCAATAGTATCATTGCTTTAAGTAAGCACTTTCCTTACTGGGATGTGATACCAGTGATGTACGATAGTCGATAAAACTCAAAGTAGCTATAGTATTTTTTTGAACATAAAGAATTGGTCAAGAAGTATTAATCTATATATATACCTCACTTGAAACCGTTTCTTCAGCTTCTAAATCTGCCATCGTATTTGAGCGGTCGGACAAGGCCCTGTATGCTTCTTGAGTGGAAACCCCAAGCTCTGCCTGAAGTCGACCTTTTTCTTCCTCTAGCAAAACTATTCTGGATTCCAGTACATTCCGGCAGGCAAGAGCATCGGCTAGCTCTTTCTCTTGAGCAGAAAGTCGTTGCAAATAACAAGCCTCTGCATCCATCTACGCAAAGAAATAAAGTTAAATATATATAGTGATAATGTTGATTCCATAATCTAGTAGCTGCAATATATTAAAAATATCTAACCAAACATTTGGCAAAATTTCAAGATAAAAAATTTTATAAGCTTTAATGGGAAAAATTGTCAACAGCACTATCTCTTTCCACAAAATAATATTTTGCCTAGTTTCAATTCTATCTTCACTTTTATAAGTGATGTTAAAATATCAGTGCATTTCATCAGCGAAGGGCAAAATTGAATCAGTTAATAATTATATTCTACAATATTTTTTATCATCTCCATGAGGCATGATAATGCACACCTGCAATTAGGTTTTGCATGACCCAGGTATATAAAAAAGGCATCTAAAAATCGATCAGAATTTCATTTTTCATGTGAATTCAATCATTTTCGCTGACAAGAGATACTTTTTGATTCGAAGCACTTATCAAATATAATAAACATTAAAGTTGCCCAACTTGAAATTTAAATGGATGCAAAGTAGTGCTATATAGCCAGCATAAGATGAATAAACTGCAGATAAAAGGACAACATAAAAGAGAAAGAAGGAACTATAGAAAATATTTATAGAGTAAAAATTAAGTTTAACATCCATAGTACATAAAATTAAACCACATTTTGGAAATCAAAATGCCCAAATTAGTCATTTTCATTATGCATAACATTATCAAAATTGCATTAAAATCAAAAGGACAAAAAAAATCACCTGAAATACTGCATATTCGTCTGCCATACGCTTAGTAGTTCTACTGCATTCTTCTTCAGCAGCCATAGCACGACTTACAGCAAGTTCTAAAGCTCGCGCATTTTCACTTTTTGTCACTGACAACTGTTCAGTTAGATCTTTTATGATATCCTAGAGTATGATAAAATCATCGAACGTTGCTGTATTAATGTTACTTATGTATATATATAAATCATTTCATAATATATAGATGGCTAATATACCTGCGAATCAGCAGCCGAATCTAATGCCTCCTTCAGTTGGCATCTTGACTCAGATAATCCTAATTCAAGTTCCTCGCATCGATTTTTAAACATGTTAAGTTCTTTCCGTGTTTCCTCCAGCAAAGCAACAGAAGCTTGATCATCGACTTTCTACAAAAAAATTGAATAGAAGTTGTCCATGAGTTGGCTGGATAAAATTTATTGACTTCAAACATTATAAAAAAATTAATTCCAATGATATCTAACAAAATTTTGAAAATATATCAGATATAAGCATATTTTTAATGAAAATCTCACCTTTGAGTCATTACTCTGGTTTGCTTCTTCAGTATGTGATACCGATGAATTAGATATCTTTTCTGAAGCGTTTTTTCCATTAGCATCGAGAGAGGATAAATTTTCAGTTTCAGCTCTTGATTGTAAGGCAGAGATGGTGCTTTCAAGTTCCAAAATTTTCGCCTTTTGTTTCTTGATGTACGAAAGCATCTTATCGCGTCCGACTTTATCGTCACTAGCAGAAGAGGCCATTTTAAAATAATAAATTGATGATATCAGAAACTGAAGTGACTAATTCACTGATTTTCGTGCTGCGATGAAATAGCCTCTTGAATTGGTTCAGTATAATATCATGGTAATCAGATAGAGAAAAATGTTTGCGAAAAAGCATCCCATGACATCTTTGATACCGAATAGAATAATTCGATTTCAAACTAATCAAATCAAGATTTCGGAACAGTAAACAATTCTGAGCCGAGATATTTAATTTCGGCTTATAAATTTAAATAGAAATTGAAACTTGATAAACAAAATAGATTTGTAATTAGTGACTTAGTTAGAGTTTCAATCAGCTATGTATGGTGGCAGTGCTTACGGTAATGGAGGCGGAGATAGACGAGGTGGTAGTGGCGGTGGTTCTGGAGGATTAGGTGGTGGTGCGGGTGGCGGGGGCTTTGGAGGTGGCGGTAGCGGTGGATTTCGTCGTGGCGGAAACAATTTTCCAGGAAGGAGTGACGCGGGACCGAGAGGTGGAGCTGAGCATTTGGCTAGGATTCACGGTACCGAAGAGGATAAGGCACGTTCTTTGATTTAGGTGATATCTTTTTGTTTTCTGAACTTTCGTTTGAGTGTTCGTAATCGTTTTTTCTGGGTGAAGGTTAATTGTCCTTTCTATTATAAAATTGGAGCTTGTAGACATGGCGAGAGGTGCAGTCGACAGCATCATAAGCCGCCATTTTCACAGACTATTCTCCTCAGCCACATGTTCCAGAATCCTGCTAGCGCAGTTGTAGCCGCTGGAGGGAATCCAGACTTAATAGATCAGGAAATCGCTAATGATGAGGTAAAAATTTTAAATGTAACTATTCATGATAATCTTATTTCACATTCAATATTTAAAAGTTATTTGGTTTCATTGCAGTTTGAGGACTTTTTCGAGGAAGTGTTCGAGGAGCTTTGTAAGTTTGGCACAGTGGAAGAAATGAATGTTTGCGACAATCTTGGAGATCATCTTGTTGGAAATGTCTATGTGAAGGTGCTTATCATATTGCATTTATCCTGCTTATGGCAAGTAGATGTTTTCATTTGTAATAAGTAATATTATCGAAAAATAAAAATGACCATTAATAAAATATCGCATATATTAATGCTCATACTGTTTAATTTTTGTACAAAATGCCACGTATGAAACATCACTGTTTCATATAGTGAGTAATATGATGATAATGAAAATTTATATATAATTTAATTAATATTAAATGTACTCGAAAAAATTACACAACATAAACAAAATAAAATCATTTCATTGAAAAAAAAATTTAGTCTTAGAGAAAAAGAAGTCATCAATTAATTTTCTGGTTTTAAAAATAATCAATGAATTGTAGTCATTTTAAAATCTTTTTGAGACGCGTACTTCATTTCATTTTATATTCATGAATGGTATACATCATTTCGTTTTTATATAGTTTGGTGATGAAGAGGAAGCTGATAATGCACTTAAAGGTCTTTTTGGCCGATGGTATGCCGGTCGCCCTATGGTTCCAGAGTTTTCTCCTGTAACAGACTTTAGAGAAGCACGTTGCCGTCAGTATGATGAAGGCACATGCGGCCGTGGTGGACAGTGCAACTTTATGCATGTGCGTTATGTTAGTAGAGATGTAATGCGTTATTGTGATAAGGTAGCCAGAAAGGCACGTAGGGAAGCAAGAAGCCGTAGTCGAAGCAAAAGGTAATCATATATAAGTTTACTCGTAACATTGCTTTATTCTCTAATGATATAAACTTTCCTGCATGTATTTGAAAGCCAATCTAGAATTGATTTGAATGTACTATTCCTCAAAATTTCCTTTAAAATACATCCCCGAATTTTGTTATAAATGATTTTTATTTTCTATTTTAAGCCTATTTAAAATTGTCTTTTTTCTGAAAATAGGCCTTGAAAGGCTAAAATGAATCTATAAACTTTTCAAAGCAAATTTATCAGGCCATCTTTATAATTTATGATGTAGTCGTGATCATCGACGTCGCAGTCGCTCCAGGGACAAGGATAGATCAGGTAGAGATCGCGATAGAGATAAGCGTTCAAAGCGAGATAGTGTTGGCAGAGAAGGTAATCGTGAGTTGCGAGGCGGACGCGAAGATCGACCAAGGGTACGAGATTTTTAAAGGAGTCATAATAACAATATATTAAATTTGGACTTTTTTGCCACTCTTAATTAGTGACACATTTAGATGAGATACTAGAAGCTCTGTCCCGATGCTAGAAATCTTAAGGATTCTACTGTAGTTAAATATGTTTATTAGCGGTGTTTTAGAAATATTTCTTGAATTTACGTAAATTAAAAATGGTAAATATAGCCTTTGTATTATCAAGTGTATTATTTTGCTTTTTCAGCTTTAATCTTACTTTGCTTTTGATAGTCTTGTTGCATCCTAATAAATTTATTGGAAATTTGCTAATATTCACTGAAGTAGCAAGTATTAAATTCAAATATATCATGCTTCTTTTATGCACTATAACGTTAAGGTTGGCTTTTCACGGATGCATTATAATTAGTGTTACTAAGTTTAAAGATTGTTCGCATGTAGGACGAGGACCAAGAACGTCGTCCATCACGCCGAGAGCACCGCAGAGATAGCCGTGATCGAGAAAGCCGAAGAGATAGGGATGCACCTCGACACGATGATCAGTCTTATGGCAATGGTCAAGGGCATGCAGAAAATCAGTATTCTGGAGAACTTCAACAGTAGCTATACTTAAGTCTCTGAAATATATCATTTCTTTCAAAAATGTTGTACACTATTTTTTTATATTCTTTTATTTTTCTTGGTTGTGCTCCACCATCTTTTTTGGTTCAGCTATATCTTTCGTTTTCCCCTAGTAAAGAGACCTTTTTAGCTTTATCTATTTCACACAGAGTTTTTCTATTCCCCGAAAAGTTTTTTTTGTACTGACAAAATGATTCATAAGGGCTCTTTTCGATGTACCAAAATGTTCTGCTAGTGGAAAAAATTGGTCAAAAGATGGCAATTTTTTTCTTGCATTTATATTTGAAATCTATGTAATAATATTTATTGTCTCTTCAGATATGCTGTAGGATTTGGACTTGAAAGGTCATTAAGTTTCATAGTTTAAATTATTCTGTTCATGCTGGTTAAGTTGCAATTGTAACTTTATTGCTGCAAATTGAGATCTTTTTTACTGTATGTCGGAATGAATAATTGAAAAAAATCTTCCATGTCCAGAGAATCAACCTGAAAATGAACTGAACAAGTTTAAATTAAGCAAAAGGTAAAATATGATAGTTCAAGAAAAGACTTTGACTGAATTCTAACTGGAAAAATGTACATCAAAGGTTTTTCGGGTTGGTCAATGGACATTTTGGGATTGCTTGTAACCTTAATTTAGACGCAAAGAAATTTTCTCTGCAGTTAAAATCTGGATTGAAATCGTTGATATAATATCAAATCTCCAAGATGTATAAAACTTATAGATGCATTGAGTAAGAATAGTTGCACTATATTTTTTTATTGCTCTGCTTGTAATTACTCATATAGAGCATAAATAATTGTTAAAAATCTTCGTTTGTATAGCAAGACAGCGTGAAAGTTAACTTTTTTCATTCCAGAACATCATACAAATTCTTTCGAGATATACTATTGAGTGTACCTATCTTTAATCACTTAAAAAATAATATTTTAGCTTTTTATTTTTAAAGATATACGTTACTTAGCTTAACATAAATGAGTGCATATGTTCAAAGTCAATGCAAACCATATCCTTATTATAAATTGACATAAACAATTCAAACTACAGTAGTACCTTAAAAATATCCAATGCTTATATCCAAACTTTAAAATGCATTAGATAGTACAATCATGTTGTGCAACTTAGGGCTGATGTAGACAATAATTAGAGTTGAAGATAATAATGCTTTGTTATGAGAGAGCAGTGATTGTTCAAGAGCATCATCTAAACACAGTTCAGCTTTGACATAATCCAGCAGAGAGTAGGAAATAAAAAGATCTTATTTTTCTCCTAGATATTTGTCTAAGGGTGCTGATGCAAAAATACTCAAAGTTCCACCAACCTTTTAGCAAAAGTACAACACCTCAGCCTTGTAGTAGAAGTGCAATACCTAGACCTCCTAGTTAGAGGGTAGTTCCTCAATCTCCTAGTACAAGTGCAGTACCTCAAGGTCCCAGAAAACACTGTCGATCAATAGTAAAAAAGAATTTTATGATATTGTAGAAGAGTATTTCTTCTTTGCAGGGAACAAAGCTAAGTCTCTAGGTCTGCATTTTGCTTTTTCTCATTTTAGGCATAAAGTATAAGTTTTAAAAACCTTTTTTTCTGCTTTTGAAATTTGTGTTGCTGAGTCTATAATATTTCATTAAAAATATATGCATGAAACTAGGAATTTTAGGTATACATTTAGGTAGTAAAATTTTTTTTCATTTACACAAGATACAATGAACCTTTCAGGATCAACATATTGTATTTAGTAATCTAAAACTAATCTGGACTAGAAAGTTTAGTTCTGTTTATTCTTCTTTGGCAAATTTGCTAAAAGTGATTTTATGTTCAAAATTTACTTTTGATGGCTTTTTGCTTAAGCTGCGTTCTTTCAACCACATTGCTTAATCTAATGAATGTTAGATAAAACTATAGAAATGAATATATTCAAGATTCAGCTGCTCAAAGTTTGGTTGCAAGTTTATACTTTGTGGAATACATTATATATATATATATATATATATTGTATACATGTTATGTGCTTTTTTATTCTGCACTTGAATTTTAATTAAAAATTCTGATTAACCTACTTTTTCTTTTATAGTGGTAACACAAACAGTTATGAGCAATTCTTTTCTCAAAAGTGAACAAAAAACTCCAGTGCAATGCACTAACTTTAAGCAATAACTTGCTAAATAAATAATCTAACCCCAACATTACTCTATTGAGGAAAAACTAAGAAGAGAAGTTTATTTTGGTGGTGCGCAATGCCAAGGATACATTACGTGTTGAATGAGATGATTAATTAAGTATGAGGCAAGCAAGAGAAAAGGCAATGAAAGAATTGTGGATCAAGTATATTAGATTGAAAGAAACAAGAGACAAGAGACTAGAACCAATGCTCAGCACAACAGCAAGAGGACCAGCAAAGCAAAGCAAGTTGCGGAGATTGATAGAAGCAAAGAGAAATTATAGTTGAAATAGATTTCATATGAGTCACATAAGGGTAACCCTGAAGGCTGTGAGGAACTATCTTTAATAAATATTATAATTGAATAAAAGCAATCAAATGATGATTTTATCTTGATTTCAGAACGAGTACTTTGAAGTAATTATATAGTAGTAAGAAACTCGATAAATTAGAGGCACTAGAACAGCATATCCTGACTCATCCTAATAAGCACATGCCAAATTTTAACTGAGTATTGTATAAATTAGCTCTTATGTCGGTAATATAGCCATATGAAAAGATTTTGATCTTTCTCATCTTCTTACATTACCAAAGCAAGATTTACAATAAATATACTTTAGTAAATTCAAAACAATATCCATAAAAGAATTTACCTATATTATATGAAAGGCTATGTAGCTTGAAGTTTGGGACTAGAATTTACAAACAAAATGAAGAGATGTATGCTGTAAAAGGCAATATTCAACGAAAACAAGGCCTCAACAAAATTCCGTAAGACCCATAGGTAACAGCTTTTAAGCTTGTTCTTCTTTGTATATAGATTAATTCTAAACAAGTTTAAGCATCTTGAAATGCATAAAAAATAATCTTTCTGATGAAGATAAAGTAATAACATTTTATTCTGAATAAAGACAAAATTATCTGTTCAGTAATATAATGGAAATCAATAATTCATCCAAACTTGTTCATCTTCAGTAATATTCAGAAAGAATCCCCAACACATCTTATCCATACTAGCACTCGATATATCATCAAACTATGTTATATTAAAAATTGTTAAAATGGAAACATACATTCACAAAAGAAAAATATTGATGATAATTAGAAATCTGCATGGTCTCAATTTGATAATTATAATTCTTTATTTCTTTGATTTCACAACCAAATCTAACAAGGCTTTACGCTGCACACCCGGAGGAAATGTCCCTGCAATATCAGCCACCAGTTCTTCAAGGCCAGCCTTTCGCAGGGTGGTAAGGTAATCTCTCGATGAAATAGCCCCCCTCGCATATAGATTTGTGCGTGTTTGCAGGTCACTTAGCCCCGATTTTCCTACTTTCTTGGTCAGCTGATCCGCTAATTTCGCCTCGAAACTAACTGTTGGCAGGGGTTTTGGTGGTGGGGTCACAGTTCGGAAATTCATGTTTTTAGAAACCACAGTTGAACTCTGTCAAATAAATAATATTATTTTACTCACAATTAAACTGATAAAAGTACAAGAAACAATTCTAACGTCCACTAAATATGACCACTTTTCATGGTTCTCATAGACTATTAAAAAATACTAGCTAATATTTTTACTGAAAATTAAGAAAAATTCAGTGAAAAATAGGAATAGAAATGTCAATGGAATAATAATATCACTAAACACACAATATAATCTGAGTAGAGTAAAGGAGATGATTCTAGAGAAAAAAAATCTAACCATTTTTCAAATTTCTCACAAGCTGCTAAAAAATATTATTCGAATCTAAAATTTTGAAAAGTGGAAAGATAAGCTTTAGTAATATGTTCACTCGAATAAGAAACCTGTTTTGATGGGGCCGGAGTGGGCTGAGGGGCTTCTTTAGTAATTTTTTCCGTCTCAGGGATATCAGTAGATTTTTTAATAGAACTGCTGCTCCTAAATAAACCCCCTAAAAAGTCTGCCTTTATGCTAGTTGCAGCAGGATCTGCCTAGAAGACGAGTTATATAAAAAAATAAGCACTTAATAATTTTTCGGAATTTTGATATTCTTAAAAAAAGATAAATTAAAATGAAGAGCAAAAAGATAAAATTTTCTTATTATAAAGATTCATGCTCAAATGACAAAGTACACTTGAAAAATCTCCATAGAACATTTTCTTTCACATACCTTCACAGATGAACTAGTTTCTGGCTTTATTGATGTAGATTTGGCTGTAGCTGAGCTTGGCTTCGAAGGTAATGCTTTGGATTGAGTAGATTTTGCAACAACTGTAGGTTTTGATGGTACAACAGGCTTAGTTAGTGTGGGTTTTGGCACTGCAGGTGTAGTAGTTAGCACTGCAGGCGTAGTTGTAGGTTTTGTCAATGGAGATTTAGATGATACCATTGATGACACTGCTGGTTTTGAGGGTGAAGTTTTTGTCAATAGGGGCTTAGATGGTGTAGGTTTTGACACTGCACTTTTATCTGCTGTTTTCTTTCCTACAATAGGTTCAGTAGGTTTACTTTTCGATGCTATTGGTTTAGTAGGAATGGCTTTGGTTACAGTAGATTTTGCAGCTGTAGTTGTAGGCTTAATAACTGCAGTTTTTGTTACTGTAGGTAAAGCAGATTTGACGACCATAGGTGTTGGCATCGATGCTTTATATTTACTTCCACCACCTTTTTTTGGCATATTCTTTGATATGCTATCAATCCATCGGCGCACTGTATCTGGGAATGGCCGAGTATAGAATACTGATTTTGGCCTACCAATGCCTTCCAAGAGGCCTGCAGACCCTACCAAGCCCTGTGTGTTACCCTCCTAAAAATATAGAAACTATCAATTTAAACTCATATATTCATGGTAGAGAAGGAAAAATATGGAAGTTCTAAATATAAAACGAATAGATACGTTTGCTCTTGCATGGTTTGACGTACTTCACATCTGCTAATATAAAATTTTTCCAAATGAGTTAAGGCAAGAGCTTAGCAGAAAAATGGCTATACAGTTAAGCCTTGATTTAGAAATAGCATTGGATAAATGTTTCAACAAAATCAATGTAATTGACATAAATATCATACTGATGAGATGTATTGTAGAGCGCGGAATCTAGGAAATCATACACCTCAAGATTCCAATCATTTATCTATGTAAATATATAATATAAAAGTAAACTAATAATTTACCTCTGAATTTATGACATACCCCGCTGTAAGCTTGGTTATGAATCCTTGTTTATCGAAAGTAACAGAACAGGCCTCTGGAGGTAACACAAATGTTCTATTAGTTGGAAGGAACTGGGTTCCATCAATCGTTACAGGTTGGGTATTTGAACCTGTAAGACAAAATGTGCAACGAAACTCAACATAAATATTTTCAACATATTTACGAGACACTCTGAGTCTATGTAATATAGAAAGAAAGCATGAAAAATTGTGAGTTGAGTATGTGAAGACATTGGCAATATACCAGTTTACTATTTTTACACCTGTCTCGCATAAGTCCTTTGTTCTAACCGAAAATTTGTAAACTAAAGCTTTTGAACTCGTTAGCAAAAGCTGCTATTCATTTTTTGGATAGAAATAAAGTTATCTGCGCAAAAATAAGGAACAAATGACTCAAGTTCATGCAGCAGATTTTTCAGATTCTGAAGACAAAGGGTTTGAGTACCATTAATCCTACATTGCTAGCATGGACCAAAATTAAATTTCACCAAGTTTCAAGAGAAATAATCAGATTAAAACGGCTCCATATCTTTTATTGTCATCCTTACCAGATGTATTAAATGGTAATTGAAAATTGTTGGTAACAAATTAATTAAAAGATGTACTTGCATTTTTTGTGTTCACCGGTGTACCACAATATCTTTGTATGGCATGTACATTTAAGGTTCAGAAATCTGATTGTTCCATCGATTTCAACAGTACACAGCGAAAATAGAGCTACAAAAAAAATTTTTGTGAACCAAGGCAATACACGACTGAATTTTGTCACTGTGCAATTGAAGTGATAGAACTAGTTTCGTATTGATGGGATACAAAATAGCAGATCTACAAGGTAAGAATAGCTTAATAAAGTCTATGAATTAAGTAAATAGTTTTATCCTCTAAATGTAAAGGGAATGCTGCAACAAATAGAGAAAACAGTATATCATTAAAATTACAAAAAATAATACTTGAAGAATACCTGAAGCTTGAACTGTGTACCATACTCGTGCAGGTTCAAACGGGTCGATTCGGAAATCAAATAGTTCTAACTTCAGATCAGGAATCCCTTTGCCAATTGTAGTCAACGACATTTCTTTCAAGTACCCCTACTAACAACAATGAAAACAGTCATTCGTAAACTTACATACACCAAAGACGTATGAAACAATATAAATATGCATGTAAGGAAACTTATGCTCATATTTTTACTGAGATTTATTAATTCAACTGAATATACATAAAATACCTACAGAAAAATTTATATTTTCACCTTTTTCTTCAACGGGCCATTGAAAGGTTCAATATACACAAATTCTTTGCTGAGAAAAGAAGCAATATCTGAACAGTCCCCAACCTGAGCTTTTCCCACCTGCAGTTGAATCAAGACTGAAACATAACTAAAATAAATTCGATTCGATCATATATACATAGAGAGACTGAAAATTTGGTATCTCAAATAATGAATTAATTTAAATATGCATAGACTAAATTGAACATTTAAATCTACTTTTTAAACAATAGCTATTATGCCAGAATACGTACGCATCACCTGAATCCGATAAATGCAATTGGGCAATTCGCAAAAACACCCACCAATGAATGATGAAACTATACAAAAAGACTTTTTGCAGTTAAATTAATCAGCAAATGAACAAATCAAGTTGTTCATGTGCCGTATCTACTTTTTTCATTCATAACAAACTAACAGTGACTTTATTCAAATGTACTAAAATATCCTGACTTCGAATGAGTCTAATGCTTGAATACTATTACAAATACATTGCACATCTGAGAAAATTAATTTCAAGACTTAAAAATACAAAAGTTGCAATATTTATTTTAAATCAATAACTATTTACTGCTTTGAGCATTCATCTCAAAAATTTATCTTGCACAAACAGAAAAAACATTATAATTGCTATAATAAGCTGCTTCAGAAGCTTCAAATTCAAATCAAAATGTGAAGCATAGATATTGTCATAAATTAATCCGAGTTTTAGGCTACAAGAGTTTACTTTGAAAAGCGGAATAACATTTAATTACCTAAAATATTGAATAAAAGTAGAAGAAATAAAATTTCAAGATCTTATACCTCGTTGAAATTCCGAATGACAAAGTTTTCACTGAATTCATCGAATTGGCAATCTTAAGCAAAAAAGAACCCTACCTGGCGAGCTAAGCCGATCATAATTGGCTCTGGCAGCGGTGACCTAGTCAATGTCGGTTCGAGACTAGGTCTTAAACTTCTAGCAAAAATATCTCCAACAATACGAGCTGGGGGCATTCTTTCCCAAGGAGAAATAGGATACCCAATTGCATGCAGGATACCCCATATCCCTCCCATACCCCCTCCATTGCCCACGCTTCTATCCATGTGGAAACCAGTTGTAAGATACATGCATTTACCTTCGGAATCAAACTCAATTACAACACATTCTGGTCCAATATCAACGCGTATAAATGTAGGCTCATATTCCTAAACATGTATGCAATACTTTAGCAAATGCAATGCTTCTTTATAAGTAAGAATAATAACCTATTTTGACATTAAAAATTCAATTACTAATGCTTGAATGAGAACAAAAACCTTCACATCAAAGTTGATAAGAATAAAAATATCTGCTAAACTGATAAAATCATATAATATAAAACACAAGTGGTATATATATAATATCCTGATCACCGGAAAAATTGTGGGCTGCAAAGGTGTCTTAGTAAAGACTTTCCTTTACAAGTATACCAATCTAGAAAAAATCACCTTTTCTCCATATTTCAATACCCCCCTATGATTTCCAGATAGTCGAGTTGTTACGTACATGCGCCTTGAATTCAAGCTAGGGAATGACATTAACATATTAAGCATAAGAATAATAATAATGAAAATATTATATGAACATATATATATATATATATGCATAATTCAAGAGTTATGTTGGGGAAATCTTCCAGGTAATAAATTTTGTAACGGACAACTACGAGTAAGGATAATATACATTTAATCCTTTACTAATTTCGAATAAAACAGCATAAAATAATTTGCAAATTAGATTTATTAAACTTATTTTTAACAAAGTGTCTTGTACAACAGTACATATACTTGCCTATCGATTCTAAAATCGTGAGCATTCCAGTTCCAATCAGGTAGGGCACTATCGAGTCCATAAGCATTGTAGGTTTTCAAGTAGGATGCCTTCGTGAGACTTGGGCGATATGCTTGATTCAAAACAAAGTCATCGGATAGCAAATCTGGACGATTGAGACCCATGTTGGAATCAATTATCGCCTTTGCTTTGTCCTCCAAGGTTTCTACTTCTGTATTTTCAATAGATCCGTCTCTTTTTGACTCTGTCGCTATCATATTTGTACATGTTTTTCCTAAAGACTTCCGAGAGTTAGGAAAGCTGCAAAAATGTTGAATTAATAAAGATGTAAATGACCTCATATGTTATATATCGCTGATATGAAACATTTTCGTAGCTGTCCACGATACCAATTGAATGGACAAGAAAAGAGGTGTCGCAGCTCCAAATTTTGAAGATGGAAGAAACGATAGAAAAAGTATGCATACACGACCATTTTACAACTATTACTTTAGCAAAAATATCAAATTTCTGGCGAAAATAAGTGAAATGAATTTGTGAAATTGCTGGAGCAAGAGCAATTTATGTTTTTTACGAGATGGTTGATATTAATATAGAAAATTATGGGGATTAACAAGAAAAGCAAGCCCTTAATCACGACCTAGGTTTCAATGTCGCGAGCAGTGCTCTTCAAAGCAATTAAATTCGATGGTTAAGTAAAATATGCTCGTAATTTTTTTGCTGCAAATATGTATCCTATGCAAAAAAAGTATTAAACATTTGAACACACCTCAATGCTCTGGGAGTGAATGCTGATGAAATTTGAAGCAGTGGCGATTGGACTAGTCCAGCTGTTAAACATATATGAACTGATATGGTCGCGAAAAAGGATAAGAAAATTGCGTTCCAAATCATCCTTCGAAACCAAAGACTTTTTTTCTTGGCACGAGAGGCCTATACTTTTTTTTCGTACATGTTTCTAAGAAAATGTTGCATTATCTTACTTGGATGTGCATCAATATGAGTTAAGTGCTTGAAAACGTATCCGTATAAATTATGAGTATATCCGTCGAAACTGATATGAATTGTGGATTCCCCCATGAACATAATGGCAATCCAAGACTTTTGCCTCTTTCCACAAAGAATCTGAATATTTTTCATAGAAATCCACCAATTTGATTTGAATGAAGGTGAAGTTGAACTAGGACTAAAAAAATGCCAAAGCAGTATTTTATCCAGGTATTCATAATAGGATTAAAAAATGTGCAATAATCTGTCAGGAACAGGTTTGTTGAACGTGTTGAGGGGAAAAGGCTAGAACAAACCCGGCAAAAGTATACACAGAACAAGCACTAAATTCTAAATATCCGTGAAGAATTTTAGTGCAGAACAAGAAAAGGTTAAAAGGAAACAAGTATTATTTAATGTTGCTGTTTCCACCACTGAGCGGAAACAACACAATACAAAATAAACTACACGAATTAAGTCGGAATATACTAGCACCCGGACTACTACTGCTACTATTATCAATGTAGTACTAATTGTGAATATTTACTACAAAACATACAACAATGCATTTGTCCCAGTACTGGGACAGTTAAGAACCATTGCTTGATTCAAACCCGTGTGACTACATCTACTTAAGTCCTGACATAATCAAAGCAAATCTATTAGTGCTTTTCGTGCCTTTTTATCATTGTTATCTTAAATTTTTTTTACCATTTTTGTTCTTTGCTAATTTGTTTCCTGCAGCATTTCAATGGTATATTTCACCAATTCAAAGTTGATCTATATACAGTTTTTCTGTGAGGATTAAATTTTTTTATATTCAAAGTAATAAAATCTGCAAAAAAGTTTCCATTTCAAAGTAAGAAAGTCCAGTAATGTGAAAGATGCATTTAAGTCAACATGTTCAACTAGTCTAATAACATTAATATTTTGTTAAAACATAGTTATTTGCATTGTGTCACTTATTTTGTGTTTCCAATTATTTTTGGTTGTATTAATCTAATATCATTTGTATGGAAAAACAGTAAATCTGTAATGTGTTGACTAGATTGGTTCTTGGTCACACAAACAATTAAATGCTAGCTTAATAATATACATTAATAATATCTTGTGTTTTCTACTTTTTTATATTTGCCTTGTAAGTGGTTTATGTTTTGCAGTTTCTTACACGTTCACTCTGAATGGGCAACTGTTTGAGTAAAAGAAGACAAGCAATGTAATGATTTTAAAAGTTTACATATCTACTTTATGTGGCAAGGATGAAATCCATGTATCAATAGTACTGTAAAATTTTAGGGTGAATTGTTGTTAGAAGCATGAAACACAACAAAGCACAAGAAACTGTGGCAGAAATGTGTGTATTTATCATGCACAAATTGTGTTGATAGAAGTGAGCTAACTTCATTAACACAACAAAATATATAACCCTACTAGAATCTGTGCAGCCAATTTACTTGGAACGTCATAAATAAACACTGACTGCAGCTATAAAAATAAAATCAATCTCTAAGGGAGTTGATTCCTAACAGTATCGCTAATTACAAAGTTAATGTTTTCAGTCAAATGCATTAGCTTGAGCTTTATTGCAAAAGCACAAACAACATCTGTGGAGATCCAATCATTTCTTCCATATAAAGATGCCACTACTGTAGGTTGATAAAGGAATAGTAGCAAATCTTGGGCCTCTTCTTGTAAATTGTAGGGAGGTTGAAAATATTATTTGTTAGTCATCTTTAAGAAGTTAGCAAACAATAGTGACCAATTTATCATGAATATTGCAAATTTGCAATCATTCGTGATAAATTGACTTTTTTTGACAACATAAACTGTATATGATGGATTACAGTACTTATCAGAAACTAGTTTCCAGTTCTGATAGATTGGAAACTAATTTGTCAAAGTCAATTAAGAAAGGTTATAACACTTACTTAAACTGTATTATTCCGAGTTAATTTTATTTAACTTTTCATCTTTTCATCACAATAAATATTCATGTCTTTCTATTCTGGATGCTCTAAGTCTTTCTTATTTTTGTCAACAAACTTGGCTGCCCCTACCTTTGACAGTCAGCAAGCATTCAGTTAGAGTTGACGCGCAAAACGTACTCACTTACGTGGACGAAATAATTAAAATTTTATTACTAAATAATATTAAATGATTAGGTAATTTTGATTTCGATGCATATTCAACAGATCGATTCATTCTCATGGAATGTACCTGTATCCGTCTAATGTACATTGTACTGAAGAATGCAAGGAAAATAGGCGTCAATTATAATGAAGTAGATGTTATCATATTGTCCCGCATTGAAAATATTTACTATCAGTTGGAGCAGGATTTCCGAACATGGCTAACACTACAGATCCCTTTGCAGTTAGCGTGCATGGTACCAATCCGCAATATTTGGTTGAGAAAATTACTCGAACCAAGATTTACAGCAGTTTATACTGGAAGGAACATTGCTTTGGTCTGACAGCGGAAGGTATCGTTGAGAAAGCCGTAGATTTGAAATATGTTGCAGGGAGTTATGGGGGAAACAGTAAACCGAGTAAATTTTTATGCTTGATATTGAAGATGTTACAGCTTCAGCCAGAAAAGGATATTATCATTGAATTCATTAAGAACGAAGAGTTCAAATACGTTCGTATTTTAGGTGCTTTTTACATGCGTCTTGTAGGCCGCCCTGTAGATATCTACCAGTACTTAGAACCTTTATATAATGACTATCGGAAAGTCAGAGTCCGCCAATCGATGGGCTGGGCTATGAAACACGTTGACGTTGTTATCGACGAGTTGTTGCGTAATGACGCCTGCTTCGATATAACACTTCCACGCCTGCCAAAACGTACTGCTCTTGAAAACTTCTATAATTTAAAAGCTCGAGTGAGCGTGTTGGAAGAAGATTGGGAAGAGGAAGAAGCTGCAGCTCAAGCAGCTGAAGAAGCTGCAGCGGCTGAACAAGCAATTATTGCTGCAGAAAAGGCAGCAGCAGAAGCAGCTGCCGCCGAGTCGCGTAAAAAAGCTGAAGCGGTAATTGAGGCAGAGCGTGAGGAACGAAGACGCGAAAAAGATGATCGATATGATAAGGAAAGAGAATCAGAAAAACAGAGGAAAGAAGATGAAAGTAAACGCCGAGAAGAGAGTCGAAAAGATCGTGATCGCCCACGACACCGAGACAAAAGCAGAGACCGTGAACGGAGCAGGGAACGCACGCATCACAGCGACAGAGAACGTGCAAGGGAAAAAGAGGAAGCATTGGCACGAAAGTACCATTCAAGCTCTGAACGCAGTAGAGACAGTCGTAATAAAAGGAACCATAAGAAATTTGAACGTTCATATCGTCCAAGAGAAGAGAGCATTAGTAGAAGTAAAAGTCTCGATCGAGAGCGTTCTCGTCGTCGGAAGGATCATGACAGGCGGAAATACCAAAGTCCAAGCCGATCCAGAACACCGCCACGGCGAAAAAGTTATCGAAATGATGAAATTTATAGCTCGCGAAAGAACAAGCGTGATATTCGGAGCTCAAGTCGTAGCTCTGAACGGAAGAGACGAAAGCATTATCGAAATAAGGATCAAAGTCGTAGTAGAAGTAGAAGTGAACGCCATGATAAGGACGAAAGATATAACCGCAGGCATAAATCACGAGAGTCATCAGCAGAGTTGGGTGAAATTGACCGCAAAACCAGATCTCTGGATATAACTAAGGAGAAGGATAAATCCAAGATAAAACGAGACAGCTTATTCAAAAGCCAGGATGAAAGTAAGAGTAAGGCAGATTTGTACGACAAAAAAGATTCAGGAAAAAATAAGTTTCCTGTTGGCAGTGTAGAATATTGGAATGCAGAGCGTGAAAAACTAGGGCTGAAACCATTGAAAGCCAAATAAAATATTTTTAAAAATAATGCATATTTTCATCTTTTACTATTTTTAAACCCTCTGTACTGCTTTTACTTGACACCAATATTTTTTTCATTTCATTCTTGACATAAGTATAACTGTTTCAGATTGAATTAACAAAAAATGCTTTAAATTCATTAATTTCTCATTCACTTCTAAATTAGTTAAGTTCAAAACAAGACTAAATTAATTGAAATAAATTATATCAAATCATTTATTGGAAATGCATCATGGTCAACTTTCGTGATACAAACTTTGGAGTAAAATCTACAAACTTTGATGGTGCAATTATTAACAGCAAATTGTTGAAACAATGCCAAAAATCAATATCAATCAGCTATTATAGAAATATTCACATGGGTTCACATCATCAGCACTTAAAAGTTATCGCAATGACCAAATAGCAAACAAAATTTCTCATCTTTGCTCCCATATTAATTCATCCACTAAGAATTTCTGCAAGCCATTAGTCAAGATCGAACCCTAACTTCTTTAATTCTTTCTTGGCAATTTTAATGTCCTGCAAAGCAATATACATATATATTTTAGTTCGATAAAAGAAAAATGAAAATCAGGATATAGTTAGGAATATGGACATGCTCAATATTTCTTTTTATTTAATCTGGCATGAATTATTACTTCAGCAAAATCAATTTTCACACAATTTTTTCTATCACTGTAGGACATTTGCCAAACTCCACGGAAATTACCACTAAAATATTGTCTAAAAAATTTGTTTGTAATCAATTTTTTTATGAGGTTTTTTCTGATCGGCCAATGATTTAGTGGTATTTCCGTTCCATTGCATTCTGTGAAGAATGGCAGGAAACCTCACAGAACTGTAAAGTCGCAAAACTAGTCTAAACGTTGTACGTAACTTTTAAGTAAGCAAAATACACTAATATTGATGATGAAAAGAAAAGTTACACAGAATGATACATGAATTTCAAAGTTGTCAATACAACACCTGAGCTAGTTCCACAGCTGCAGAGCTACAATCGCGAAACGAATATAAACTGTATGCAATGGAAGACATCGCGTAGAGACCATAAATTAAGACAGTGCAAAGTGGAAGCTGAAAAAAGAATAGACGTAGTTCATCCAAAATGTGTTTGTCGTTTTGACTTCACATTATAAGAATTTACCGCGCCGATACCAAGAACAAAATTAGGTAAAGAACTTCCGAGATACGCATCACCCAACACGAGTATAGCGGCCCACAAAATAAAAGATGCAGACAATCGCAAAAATATAACGCTTGATCGTTTCATGTAAATCTTAGAATTTATCTTGTTATCTGGCAATTAGTGTTCATTTATGGTGAAAGGTCGGTCATACATAAGGATATTTTGAAAGGTTCATCATCATAAACTGCACAGGTACTGCAAATGACCTACTGCTAGGGATGTTCCTGCAAAAAATTCATTTTGCATTGATTGGTTCAAATATTTTGGCTACCGAAATTAATTGGATGGTTGACACTTCATATATTTCGATGATTATCCTGGTAGCAGTATTTTGATTTCCATCAAATCAATGAATGATAATAACAAATGCTTGTTTCTAGACCACTTAAATCTAGAAAATTGTGAGAAAATTTTAGCCATAGCAAACTAGACCCAGCAGTAGGAATAAATATTTTTGCCTACCAAGCAATTATTTTTTTAGCAAAAAGAGTGGAAAAATACCTTGTAGCATTGCAATAAGCTGCACTACGTTTTAAAGTGCCTGGTAAAAGTGTCGAGATAGTAAAGAAGAAAGACATACGGCAAAAAATTATTATGCCTGCAAGTAAATTGTTATTATATAGTTGAATTCATTTGGTATATTAGTTGCCATCATAAAAAATAATGTTGATATAGTTTGGCAAAAATAGCTTCAACAAATTTACATTATTATATGATGAGAAGTAGGTGATTCAGAAAAGTATTCAAAATTTATTTTATCCTTGTCTCACTTAATACATCACATTCATGGCAAATATTCTAAATATTCTGTTTGATATTTTGCCTCAAATTTGAACTTAGGGATTGAATTATATAATGCCAAAATAACGCAGTCAAATGGCCTTGAATTTCATGCATTCTGGGAAGACATTTATAACATGTAGGACGAGGAAAATAAAATATAGGTAATCATCGAAGGAGTCGTTGGATTCTAATCGACACTTGGCTCATAATGGGCTTTATAACTACATCGCCGTTCCGATGAGTCCATGCAGAACGTAATCAATTTCTTGATGCATAAGTTATCAGAAAACTTGATTAAGCACAATTTTTATAAACGATCAGATCGAATTGGCAGAACAATTTTTCCCTCCAAAATTACATGTCGAATTTGTAACCAGAATCTTAAGTGATATCTATGCATGTTGTTTAAAAGTATATGAATTATGTTACGATTCTACGTTCAAATTTCAATTCGCAAAATACTTGACAAGTTTGCATACTGAAGTAAATGTAATGCACATGACTCTAATGTCATAATATTATATCCTCCAAAAACTGAACATATAATTCTCTTTAAAATATTCGATGATTTGGAAACAAGCACAAATAAATACTCTTTTCTTGTATCAATAGAAATATTATCTTATGTAAACCATACAGTAATTGATTTGTAATCTATTCACATGCATAATATAACTTTATTTTACTTGGAGGCAATTTTACTTAATGTATTACTAATGTTCTCAGAAATTACGCGATGCTGATAAATCCTGACTAAGCCTTTTTGTGCTATCGGCTTCCAATCTGATAGATGAAATCGGTATAACACAACTAGTGCTCCATCTTTTGCCTCGCTACGTATCTTTCTGGCCAGTCGAGGCATCAGAGATGGCACGCCAAAGCACATTATGACATCAGCTGAAGCAATTGGGGTATGAAACATGTTACCACAGACAAATTTGGCAGAGAAGGGTGAATCTGGATGAGAGTATTGCCATCGCCAAGATTTTAAATAACTGTATGCAAAGAGAACAGGATTGAGTTCAATGCCAAGTGCGTCATATCCACGTTGAGCTGCACCTATTACAGCACATCCGTCGCCTATTATGTGGCGTATGATACATGTTTAAAACTCTTTTTTTAGATTTGAAAGAACATTTCTAATGATAGTGATAAAGTTATCGCAAAGATATTCAAATATAAATATTACTTAGTAATTTATTCTTTTAAGAGTTTGAATATGAAGACACAAAATTTCCTCTATAATCAATTCACAAAAAAGGAATAAACTTGGTAGCTGATTGAAGTTGAAGTGAATAAAGGAATGTGCATTAGGGTTAAAACCTAAAATCTTTTGGTTTCGAGGAAATGTTTATAAATTCATGAATTATCCTTAAAATATTGTGTAGAATATCCTCAAATTCTTCATACAGCATGAGTAAATCAGGTATAAATCAATCAAAGGAATTTCACGCCTCCTATCTTAAACCTTTAAGTATTTTTCCATGAAATTCTAGATTTTTTGTCATAGTACAAATTGACGCTACTCTGAGAAGAACAATACAAGTTAAAAATAATTCCTAAGCCCAGTTTTTAATCGAGACTTACGATTATACCTATGTCTTGACAATTATATAATTATTTTAATTACAACCCAACTGTAAAACGTTTTATTTTATTTTTCGCTCAGCTTAAGATTAACTTTTAAAGCTAATTTCATTTCAGGTACCAAAAGAGAGCCTTAAGAATCAAGTACCTGATCCAAAGTCAATAAATCGACCTCTCTTACTTCCTCGCTCTGATTGTAGCAATAAAAAAATGTCATCAATGTGGTTGGATGGAGTTTTCATCCAAGGTAGCGCTCCAAACACGCGTTTTGGTAGCCATGGTACTAATAGAAATGGGACTAGAGCGGCAGTGCATACAGCGGTTGTCCCTACAAGTGTCCACGTAGCATATTTTCCATTAGTAGAACTACCTGTGCTACCTCTGCCGTTGTCACCAGATTTTTGCATTGGACCAATTTCATTTCAATATATTAAAGATAAAAATAATTTTTTTATATCGTGTATGCATGCCAATTATTATTGCGATAAAGTGTCGAAGAATAATAATCGACCTATTACAACAATTCATTTTTAGAAGTATCCATTATGTATGATTCACTTTTAAGTTACCAATTCAGAAAACAACGTCATTCAGATCCAACATACTTTACATATGTTTGGAGTATATATAGAATTTCAGTGTGAAAAAAGCGTCTAATATGAATGGAAAAGTATTGCTTATGCTCTTTATCGTTGCCTTTGCTTATCCGTACCAAAGCGTTAGACCGATAATAAAAACGCAGCACATTCTGGATTGTAAAATTGGCTTGAATCATTCAAACCAAATCAAGGTATACGCTATATCCCATTAATTATTTTGCTACAGATAATTTTATCATAAATATGCATCGAATTAATCTTAAATTTCACATTTCTAGAAACAGTTTTTTCTTTCTCTCCTATTTTTTTGACTCTCGCATTGGGAATTTGCCAAACTCCACCGAAATCCACTGAGGACGGAAATTACCACTAAAATATTTTCCAATAAAATTATTTGCATTTAATTTATTTTGATGATTAATTTCCTGATTGGCCAATGATTTAGTGATCTTTTCATGTTCCCTGAGAATTCCGTGGAGAATGGCAGGAATCCCTCGAATTCACCTTTTGATGGAATAATAAATATATTTAATAATTAGCATCTCACAAGTTTATTTAAAGAATATTTTATTGGAAAAAGTTTCATCGTTAAATATGACATTATTGTGATACATTTTAACTGCTATAAAATCCTGTTCTAAAAATGAACAATATCCTTGAAATTACAATAAAACCAAGAAAAATAATCAGATTTGACATTGCTTCACATTGCAGCAAGGAAATTTAAAATTATTTTGAGGGTTAGAAAAGATATTGCCATGCTTGTCAAGATTCATAAACTATTGCAATATTCTCTTCGAATTTTTTGACAAGTTATGTTTAATGTCAAATTCACTAAATTTCAGACCATGACTCAAGACTATCACCTCAATGAAAATCCAAGTTCATATCACAATAAACTTCAGATAAAACTAGTTTTCACTCACAATGAAAAATCGAAAAGTCATATTATACCAAGTTCAGCAGCAGACTTTTGTATTACATAATATATTCCGGATATTATGCATTATCCTGGTGGCCAGCAAACATTTGTTGTACTTTAAAATTTCATATTTCATTCTATTGAAAAGCAATAATATAAGAAATTACATTTTTATAGAGCCCTACTATGCTGATGACTGGATATGATGCAAATGCATATGCAGGATGTTTTCAAAACTGTGAGAAGGAGTGGCATGGAGAGATTTTTCCCACTTTTGGAGCCTTTCCCGACGATTTGATGGGGACATTTTTTACAAACGGACCAGGAAAGTTTGAGATTAATGGCCAAAAATATAAGGTTGTTTATATCATAAACTTAATAATTACTTGCTAATATTTGATAATATGACTTTGATAAGTGCAATAAAAAATTCAAATACAATAAAACTCTGTTAAAAACTATAATTGACCATGTTAAAAGGGCAATATTAGACATTTCAACCAAAATGCTAAAATCCTCTTTTAAATATTGTAGCTTTCTTTGAAGTACATGTATAATTTACGAAGTATGTAAGCGTCTGGATTTATTTTTTCATGATGGTTTCTATTTATAGATATGATATTAATTTTTGACTCGGCTGCATAAACAAAAATGATGAAATATTTTTACACTTTTAATTTCTTGCCTTATATTACTGTAGTGCACAGTGAGCATTTGATATATAGTAGACTTTAAATATAAAAATTTTCCTGTATAACGAATGAAGAAAAAAGTCTTTTTGCGTAAAGTTCAGCTTCAGATTTTCGTATTAGACGAATATCGGATATAATGAATTATTTTACTATATGCAAAAAAGACTCTTTATATCCGAACTTTTCTCTATGGGTAATCATATACTGTACGAATGATTTTGAATTAAATTTATGCATTATTTGCATAGAAGATTTCTCCACAGGGAGTTACTTTAGGTCTAGTTAGCCTATATATGTATGCATAGTAAAATCTCTTAAGTCGGACATTTCATCGTCAAGTGCTAAAATGTTCAACCTAAGGAGGTGTACATATATACAAGGGACAAAAACAATACGAAAAAAGTCGTTGTCTCGTCAGGTGTCCAGCCTAGTAAGCTTCCAAAGATATAAGGTGTTCAACCTAAGTGGTTTTAATGCATATTTATGTAAAGATGTATACCTTAAAACATTTCTTATAGAATCCATTTGAAGGAGACGGAATGGTGTGTGCGGTAACATTCACATCCGGCGAGACTCCACGGGCTCATTTCCGAAATCGATTCATACAAACAAACTCATTCGAAAGAGATCGAAAAGCTTCAAAAATTACGCGGTCCAATTCGAAAGTGTCCTATGCTGCAGGCTGGGCGGCCAGTCTGCTAAATAAGCGCCGAAACACTGGGAATAAAGGGGTAATGTATTATGGAAGGCTGTGCCTAGCTCTATGGGATATGGGCTTACCATGGAAAATCGACCCCAAAAACTTAGATACTTTTTTTCAAGACGATTTCAAGGGATATTTAAGAAAAGGGGTATGTTACTTTATATGTTTTAAGACTTTTTAATATGATTATAGTCATTTGAAGTCAGTGAAATATATATATTATTTGCTTTCTTTTCTGAAAAGTATTTTAAATGTGTGAATCTCAAGTATCGGCTAAAATTGATCTTATTGAAGTATTTATTTAGAGGGTTTATCATGTAGAGTGCTGGATTTTTGAGATATAGGGAGTATAGTCTCTAGAGTATTTGTTTTGTTGGATGGATGCGGGGGAAGGTATTAATTTGAATATTTAACTTTCATTGTTTGGCATGCATTGAAGTTCTGTGGAATTCTCTGAGTCTGAAAAATAGCAGATTATGTAAGATCATGGGCAATTCTGTGTAAGAAAAGACTGATAAAGAGAATGACTAAATAAAATTATTATGTGCGTAATATCTTGTCTATCTAGCTGTGCATTGAAATCTGGAGGAAGCCCTAATAGTTTCATAATAGTGCCGCGACGTAAAATTCTGGTCTAAGAACAATTCATTTAAATGGACTATTTTAAACAATCAGGCAAATTGTGCATTGATCAAATTCTAAGTTCAATATGACACTTGATGGGTTTATGTTTTAGTATCCAGTGAAAGCTTTGGATATAATGGATTTGCTTTTAACTAATTTCACTTTTATAAGAAATAAACGAAAAAGTAATTTTGTGCCAAGTTCAGCTTCAGATTTTTTTATGTAAAGAATTTTGTATACCGAATTTTTCGACAATTCTGAGAGATTTCCTATATTTGACGTTAGCTGTACCATATTTTTATGAAATCTTTTATAATCTAAATTCTACTTCTATCATACATGCATGGTACACATTATCGTATTTTAATTTTTTTCGCCTTTTGAAGGATAAAGGGGGTGAATCGATGGGGTCACGGACTCGCATAGATAGCTCAAACAATCGGCTAGTGATATTTGGCTATGATGGAGAATCAAAAGTTTGCGTGAGAGAATTCAACCAAAAGCTTCAATGCGGCAGAGTTCGAGAAGAAGCATTTCCTGGAGGAACTTCCCTTATTTCAGATTTTGCAATTACAGAGAGGTATTTATTGAACTACGATGTCCATGGGCATATATGTCTATGCTTGTGCTGCAGTAACTAATAAATCTTACAATTTAATATTTATATTTACCTGGCAACTTGGAGATAAAGTTTATTCAGTAAATTCATGATATAATGAATTTTCGTTCAACAAATTGTATAATGAATAAAGAAAAAGTCATATTACTCCAAATTCAGCTCAGATTTTTTAGATATAAGAAACTAATTCTGTAGATCTGTCAGGTTTGTCAATTCTGAAGTTCATATATTTGTACATGTACATTTATATTCGTTTTTTTGATTTCTTACTATGTTGCTTTTACAGTACAGGTTTTACATTTTCTCGGTCCCCAAAATTTCGCTAGATAAGTTACGATACTCATTGGGGTTAAAGGCTCTAGATGAAGGACTTTCTCAACAAAGAGATGCACCTACAAATTTTATATTGATTCCAAGATCAGCAGACAAAAATTTGGTAATATATATTGATGGACTTTAAGGATGAGCAGTTTATGCAGTCCTTTTAAAGTTTGATCATTAGTCACCTTTAATTCTTCCAATTTTAAAATTTTATATTGCAATTTCATTGGCACAGTAAATATTGGATATAATGCATTTGTCAAGGCCGTCAAATTCATTCATTATGGTTAAAGTAAATTGAAACTGAACTTTATAGAGTATGACCTTTTGTTTACTCGTTATACGTGAAATTTTGTTGAAAGTCATTTGTTGTATTCGATGTTTACGTGCTCTGTGTATGCATGTTCATTTCAATTTATGTTATATATACATTCATATTTTTACTGCTTTTATTGAAACCAGTAGTGCCCATTAATCATTTATGTAGATTACTTATGTTTTCATTTGAACATTGAATTTCTAGAAATGGTAACCAAAAATGTTACTTTTATTTCAAGAGAACAATAACAATTCCAGGGGATCCGCACATCTGCTGGAGTATTGCAAATGCTTATGACAATGGCGATGATACAGTAGTACTTGATATGCTTCGAATGGACCCTCTTCAGCTATCTTCGGAGCTCGCCAATTGGACCGGGGCGGGTCCTGGATTGGGTGCCTCTAATTTTTTATACTCGGCTCATGTGCCTCTTAGGAGATTAGTAAGATATGTCCTTTCAACAGATAAGAGCACCGTAATTGAACAACGAACCTTGAGCCAGCGTCACTGCGATTATGGGATCGTGAATCTGAATGAAAGCGGACGAAAACATCGATACGTATATTGCGGAGTTGGAAGGGAAAAAGATAGGTTGGTTTCAAATTGTACAGCTTATGTTATGTTGCAACAACTATTTTATTTTTTAAGAAATTTTTCCAGCATGTAAAGAATAAAAACTTCTGCTACTTTTCAAGTTTTAGTCTGGGTTTATGTACTTTTGTGTTTATATTTAGGTTAAGATATTTTTCTGCAGAGTATTAATTAGGGATCTGGAAGCGCAATGATTAAGATTTTATTGTATTTATTTGTTACATTCAATTCTAGTTGAATTAATTTTTATTTTACTTTATTGGACCAAAGAATGTGAGCTACAGTAAACTTCGGATAAAATAAGTTTATGTTAAACGAATGTTCACTTATAGCAAGTAAGCCATAAAATCATATTGTCAGGCCAAGTTAATTTTTAGGTTTTCGGATATGAAGAATTCCAGATGTAACAAATTAATTCAGTCTTCCATGAGATTTTTTACATTAGAATGCTTTTGTATATTTTCGATTATAATGCCCAGGGGATTGTATTTGAATAAAATCCTTAGAGGTTACTCAGAGAGCTCTATTTGATGTCACTGGAATTAGTTTTCATTTTGATTCCACTAAAAATATACATCAATCAAATGAAGACTAAGCAAGCTAATTTATGAAACCAAAAAAAGGGATTTTTAGTGCAATATATTGTCACTAGTAATTTAAGATCTGAGAGGACAAAGCCTACGTTGCTGACTTTTTATCTGATAATAAATTCATTTGTTGAAAGGTCAGAAGATTATGATTTTGCTGAAATTTGAAAAATAACCTTTTGTCACTTAGCATTTTTATTTGACTTGGTCGTAGATATGATTCCTGTTGATATATATTACCTTATTTTCACAAAGGGTAACATTAAAAAAATTCATGTTCATGTCAGACCTTTGCATACTAAAAAAATTTGGTTTAAAATTAGCGAAAAAATTAAGTGTTTCATCAAGCATTTCTAATCAATTTCAATATGATTTCTGAAAGGTTAAAACGATTTAGAATAATTTCACTACCAATTCTGCACCACCACCACTATTCTACCTGATATGATTCCCAAAGGAATATATATATGTATATAAATAAATCATTGTAGTTGCTTTCAACTCCAAGTTAATGTAAGGTGTAATGAATGTGTCAGAATCATCATATTCATTTGTTCTATTCGAAAATCTGAAGCGTATCTTGGCACAATATACCCTTTCGTCATAAGTGAAAATTCGCTGTATCCGAAGTTTGCTGTAGTACATTCCTCTTACTTTTTGTATCCAGGAGCAGTTTAATTAAATTGATAAGTTTGCCATTGAATATATAGATCAACTCAGACAAACTGAGAAAAAGCTCTTGATGTTGCATGCAGGGGAAGAAGGTATCCTAATAATGTGCGGCTCAGAATATTTTTATGATTTTATGTAACGTTTTTTTTATATTTGGCAGCCCTTCGCCCATACAAGGAGTGTGCAGAATCGACACAGAGACTGGAGAAGAGGCGGTATGGTTTGCAGATGAACACCAGTTTTGGGGGGCAATCGCCCATGCTCCTTCTTCAAAACAGGACTCGGATGGCTATATTGTAGGCATTCTTACCGATGGATTGGCTTTGACAAGTGAAATTGCAGTATTTGAGGCTAATAATATTCCATTGGGACCAGTTACTAGGTAGTCAAATATTCGTTTTCTTATTGTTCATTTTCTGCAAATGTTTTAACTTATTATTGGATTGAATCATTCATGTAACAGATAAAGCTGTAATTTGACCTAAGGCATTAATGTTCATGTAAATTTTGTGGATAAGAATGATTATTTCGAGTATTTTTAGCTTACAATAAGTCTCGAACAATTATCTATATCTTTTTTGCTTCTCTCAATTTTGATAGACGTATAATACTTGTAGCAAAAGACATTAATTTTTCAATTTCAGTGCAGTAAATATCAGATAAAACATATTTCTTGTGGCCACTATATCATACCATTCCATCTAAAATTTGCTAATACTGAAGATCTTAAACTAAACTTTTACCCATTATATTTATATTTTTTTTACAAGAAAAGTCATAAAAAGAAAATTCGCTGTATACGAAGTTTATTTGAATTTGTCTGTTGCATTCTAATTGCTTTCCCGCATTCAAGAATTTTTAAAAATAAATATTTCGTACAGAAATACAAGCATCTACACTTAAATGTGCATGTGCTATATTAGGAAATTCTTAACATTTTTTGTATATTTTTTTCATTTTCAGGGCTTCTATTGTGGGTAATATTCCCCCGTCATTTGGAGCCTGGTTTTCACCTGGGGAGGGGGCTGCCTGGGATCCAGAAGCATTAGAAAAAAGCTTTTCGTTAGCAAATTTATTCGAGAGAAAAGGGTGGAATGAAGCTAAAAGCGACTTTTCAAGTTTAGGAATGAATATGCTAGAATAGCATTTAATAAATTTTTCTTAATACATGCTGAGTTTTGATTGACAGCTCGAATTAACCACGATTACAATACATTCATCTCATCAAAGAATAATGTTTTACAATGAAATGTTTTGATTTACTATATGAATTTTTGAGCTGTATTGTAGTTAAGTTTTTTACATCAAATGTAGACTTTTAACTAGCCTCCAGAAGCAAAAACCATATGCGTTCACTTAAGAATAATAAATTGAAAAAGAGAATCTTTATGGCTGCATAGTATATTACTTGCAGTGATCAAGTAATCAGCATATTGAATACCTCGGACTAGAGACTATTATCAATTGAGTAAACAACTTAAGAGTATGAATTTGATTACTCAGATCAATGCAGAATCTACTTATGAGAGCCATAAAAGTACATACTATCCTGTAAAAATATATATATTTTTATGTGACGACTGTGTTCCTGTCAAGACTTGTAAAAGATAGGGAAAAGGGTCAAGAAACAAGATTGGAAGAAGGAAGATGGATTACAGCAATAG
>JAULBW010049106.1:0-54756 GCA_032358265.1 Vaucheria bursata
CTCACTTCTATCAACACAAGTCAGTAAATGTAATGTGCATGTTTCATTCTTGTTCATTGTATTTTGCGTTCCTGACACTGCCCTCATAGCCTCTACCACGGTGGAGAAGGTACAGTTGAAGGATGTCTGGTTTACATTTGGGAGAGTCCTGCCAGTGTTGAGAGTGTGTAGCACATTAAGATTGAGGAACCAACTAGCCTCCACCACAATGCATGTGACTTATATTATACACAGATTGATCTCCTCTTACAAAGCCATGTTGGTACAATGCATTGAGAGCTTCATCTTGATAGCCTTCTGGTGGGTGATGAACCTGCACCACATGCTGTCCATCACATTGTCTCGCTTTCTTTATATGACTTCCTGCATATCAAAAATTAACCTGTTATGTGCCAATTCCTTCTATACTTATAGTTGCAGATATTTCTCTTTAGAATTTTCTTTGTTGTGTTCTCAGAAGTGTCTAGCCATATTTTCAAAGTGTTGTTGCATAATATTTTTTAATGTTGAAGAAGTTTAGTCAATTCTCACAACACTGGTCAAAATATCAATGTATATTTGAACTGTCACTCTCTTACAGTGTGTGCCTGTCTTACCATACATCATGACACTACAGCAAGGATGCGTTTGCACCTGACTCAGAGAGAGGTGCAGTTGGTGCAGTAGCTGGCTGTAGACAGGTCTTCACAGAGGCTGACCGTATGTCAGAAATGTGCTGTCAGAAATGTGCTGTCAGAAATGTACCAACAAAAAGAAGGTAAAAATAACAAGACAAAGTGCAGATAAAACAAGGACAATTCCAATTGCCACAAAAAAATTTAATAGAAATCAAGGTGAAATTGATATAAAATAAGCATTACTAGATGATGTTTCTGCCACTGAAGTGGAAATAACATAATTCAAAATAAACTGCACAAATTAAGTTGAATTATGTGTGCATATGAACAGCTACTATCAATGTAGTATTAAGTATGAATATATACTAGAAAATAAATAATAAGGCATTTCTTAGTACTGAAAGAGTAAGACCATTGCTTTATTTAAACCTGCATGACTACATGTGCTCAACTCCTAACACGGTATCACTCATGAGGGTCAACATCTCCATAGTGGAAAGAGTACAATCTGCAAGATGTTTTGGAAAAGGGAAGGGAACGGGTGAAGTTAGTGGCAGACCAAAGGGCATGACTGATGAGATGATGCGTAGTATGCTCTAGTACCTGACGTATTATCTTACATTCGTGCTATGCGTTCTGGCTTCAAAAATGTGCCATCGGGCTGTGAGTGAATGGACTGTGGAACGGATGCTGGCCACCCAAAACTTCTTACTCAAAAAGCCTTCCAAAGTGCTTTTGGAAACTGACTGTTCAGATGTTCTAGAAGGATGATAGCAGGTCTTGAAGTTTGCACAGGACGCGCTGCTCTGAGTTGAGACCAGTGTTGTGTCAGTGGATGAGATTAGCTTTCATGATAAAGATCTGTGGAGTCATCCATGGTGCAAGAGAAGCAATCAGTGTTGCATGAAGGTCCCTGGCACTTGTGGTCTGCAGTACAGTGTTATCTATACACTGACCACAGATTGTCTGTTTGATTTCTGTATGGTACATGGATCTGCAAAGAATGCAGATATTCTGGTATTCTTCAAGAAGTTACACACTGCTGATATTAGGCACATAGTGCTTGACAATACAGCAATTTGTTGAACAGTCATTGTGATGGAAGCAAATGACATTCTGAATCTTCTATTCTTGCCTCCTTACATCCCAGACCTTGCTCCGATGGAGTTTTTTCATGTGCATTCCGCTCAAAATTCTATAGATCGTGCATTTTGAGTTGTGAAGGACTGCTTCACCAAGCATTGCAGGCAGCATGTGATAAGAAAATGGGCAGCTGGACAGAGACCTTCAAGCACTGTTGGTCATAGAGAGGTGACTCATTTTATTTGCATGCAGTAATAAATTTTTAATGATGTGATGCTTGATAGACAAATGCAGCACATGTGAAGCTGACATATTGAGATCAGCTTTACAAGTTTTAAAAGTCGTCGCATATAGCTGGAAGAAAAATCAATTATCAAATGGTCTCATCAATTACATGCTATCTGAAAGTTCTAAAAGTGTATAATTTGATTAATTTTTTTTAATCCTTGGTAACAATACTTTATGCTGACTTATAAGACAAAAATTGACTGCAGAAATTTTTCATAGCAGGTGTACTGTTGTAAAGCTGATTAATTGCAACACCAAATAACCCTTAAAATTCATAATTTTAAGAAGAGCAATGATTGAGTATTGACATTTGATGTTTTGTGTGAACATGCAAGAGGATAATCCAAACTGTCATGTCAGCACAAAACCACTTTACTGTATCTGAGCCACAAGTATGGAGAAATATTTGATACAGATCATAAAACAAAATATCACAACTGATTATTGGGTAGAAGCTTCCACTGGAGTTCCTTAACCCTGCTTTTGGAATACATACAAGGGAAATATGAGAGGAGTTGAAACTGTTCAAGTCAATAATTGCATTACTAGTGTGCTCCGTTATCAAATGTCACAGGGTATTATCATATCTGTCAAAATCCGTTCTATTAATGCTCTTGTTCCTGCTCCAAATTGTTATCCATTATCCATTACTACTTGATATCTATGCTCTTACTACACTTGCTTTTCTCTATAATTTTTATTTACAGTTTGTTTACATGATTTCCTGATAAATACCCTACAGGAATATTTAAAGAGATTATTCTGCTCTCTCTACCACATTTGAATAAATCGCTTTCTGTTTAGTATCTTTCTTCTTCACTTTTTTTTTTACTCACCACAAGTACACTTCTGTAGCGGTGCACTGCTACAGTGTGTATAGATTAAGTCATTCTTCTGATTTATAATATTATTTCCAGTACTTTCTTTTTTCTTTGCTTTGCATTGCACCGTGATCTCAGTATCATGACATACTGTATTACTTTACCTTTGTATAAATTTTCTTTGCAATACCATGTACAAGGTATTAGGACCATGTCATCTTTAAGTGAATGCAATTACAAGCAGATGTCCACAGCAATACATATTAAGATTTAAATATGTACGAATGAAAAATAATTAGGTTAGATTAAAACTAAGGTATAGCAATCATGGTCATTGCAAACAGAACAACAAAGTTTTGTAAGAGGAAATCTTTGATAAACTAATTTTTTGAGTATTAAGATGTTATACCATTGATTATTGATTAGGTACAGTTTTTCAGTCTTGCAGACAACATGTCAGTAAGGTTTAAGTTCAAATATATTTCTAACACAACTGCCATTGGCCTTTGAAATTGAAGTAACTCTTATCCTAAATTGCATTTAACAGTTTCGTTGATAACTTTAGTCAGCTTTTTGTGTTTACTTTCAAAAACATGGTACTTTCCTGCAAATACTTTTATCCTCAATTCAAAAATATATATGGTGATTTTCTGGGTGCCATGAAAGAGGTGTTTATTTTTAAATAGGTTTACTTAAAAGGTGCCTTTATTAAATAAATTATGCAGCAACAAGTCATGCCACTATTTTTAGTTTCCATCACTTTGCAAATAAAAAGTAATGTAGAACTAATACCTTTTTATTCCATATTTGCTTCACTACCTCATAAAATTTATTGTAATTGAAGAAATGTATTTGAGATTATGAACAATTAAATAATATTTCCTTTAAAATGTAAATGCTTGATTTAAATTTCATCTGTCGGCACCATTATTTTTCTGCTTTTCTACTGTGGTTATTTTATCATGGTTCAAGATTAGCTTGGCATTTACATTTTTTTAGGTATTAATTTTTTTTTAATCTACATCAAATCATTATCCAAATTGTGAAGCAATGCAAAAATTTTTTCTACATTATCTTTAGCTTGTTTATTTTTGCCTTGAATTCTTTTCAGTGCTAGTTTTATTGAACTAATTCTCTTTCCCATGACATCTCAAAAATCTTCTGCAAATGCTTTTACTATTGTCATTACTTTAGCACAATTTCCAATCAATTGAAAAATTGATTTTGAGTATCAAAAATAAAGGATATTATAAAATCAATATCAAAGTTGCTCTCATGCCTACCTCTGAGTAGGAAATATGAATGACCAGTATGAACCTAATGTTTTGTCGTGATGCACAGCAAAACAGGCAAAAATCTAAGAGAGTAACAGCTCAAATATACATTATATCTCAACCTGTGTTGTGAGAAGTGATTATACTTCTCCAACGCAATATTACCAATTTGAGAACTATTGTATGACTAGAAACTTTTGAGAATGTGACTAGCCATTAGTAGAGAATGTTTTCAAATGGAATATCTGCAGCTATGAGTAAAATAGGAATTAATTCATGATAAAAGTGAATTCCTAACATGTTTTTGGCTGTAAGAGAAATTCCTTGATGTGTATCGACAGAATGTGCACATTAAGAGAATCTATGGGAATTGAAAAAAAATAGGAAAAGCTTGTAACATTAAAATGAACTCATGCGTACATCACACAATAATAATTTATTCTCTGAATTAGAACCCATTCCATCGTTTATCATTCAAATAGTACGAACATCGGTTGTGCTATGACCGCTGCTTTAAATCGACTAGATTTATTTATTTTGTTTTTGTATTCACTGTGGTTAGAAATCACCTCCAACCATGCAAGTTGCAGCTTGTGGTATTGTAGTTTAGTATACATACTATCAATATCTTTCATCGTCTCTTGTTTTCTTTGTGTCTTCATTGTGTTTCGGCATTCTAGTTTTAGTGAATAACTCACATTTACAAGTTATTACTGGTTACTTTTTTAGTTGGCAATAAGTTCTTGTAATCTAACAAGTAACTTGGTTGTGTAGCAATGAATATATTATCATCTTCAGTATTATTGATGTAGCTCAAATTGGCTTCATCATTCATTGACATGATGGATAAAATGAAGTTGCCCTGTCCTGCCAGGCTTTTCTAACAACATACTGAATGCATTAATTTTGTTTCAAATTTAAAATAATTTTTGTATAACTTAGCACTGAGATTGTTTGAGCTTGAGACGAAAGGAATTGGTAATGGCTTTTTAACCTATTCAATTTGTTAATGCATTATGCAGTTCTCAATAACAACGACAAAAGTAGATTGATAAATTTGATCTAAGCAAGAATTGTATCCAGACTCACCGAATTGTTCAGACGAACGTCGCCACATTAAATTTAACGATGATACCTTGTATTTGAAGCTTGAAATTCATCAAAATGAACTCATCTCGACGAGGTATTGCCCTGGTAATCGCTATCTCTAATTATAAGCATCAAGAAAAACTAGGAAATGCAATTAATGATGCAAATGAGATGACGCGTAAATTAAATGAGTGTAATTATGAAGTAATCGAAGCAATCAATGAAGAAATTGATGGAATACAAAGTGCACTCCATAAAGTCAGAATACGTATAAGTGTGAATAGCTATCCTGAAGTAGTAATCTACTATGCGGGGCACGGTCTCGTGAATGATGATTCTCTTTACATCCTTGGATCTGAATATGAAGATGGGCTAAATCAATTGGTTTTGAATGGTCTCTCGGTTGAAAAAGTTATTGAACGAATATGCGAAATCAGCATCGCCGAAGATAAAAAACGTTCCATCGTGGTTATTCTTGATACATGCCGAAAACCTGCTGCCCCAGGACCTCCCTTAAGGGCAGGTCAATCAGCTAGCTCTGATTTTGTTGAGAGTCACGCAAGATTAATATTGAAGAACAAAACAAGAATAGGTATTCTTGTGTGCTATGCATGTGCTCAAGGAAGAGGAGCCAGAGATTATGGTAATCATGGCTTGTATACTAAATTTGTTTTAGAGGCAAGTAGTTACAGACTATGATTTTAATGTCAATTTCATAGAGTTTCTAGCTATTTTTTACCATGTCAGGAATGCTTTAAATCGAATATGTCAATTATAAATGCACTAGGAAATGCAAACGAAAAGGTTTACCAAATGACAAATCTTTCGCAAAAACCACAGTTGGCTGTAAACTTCCCGCATTACTTCACATTTTCCTTAGGAGTCCCACAGGTGAGTTATTTCAGTCATAGTAGGCATCTTAATTTGAGTTCTTTTCTTGTGTCCTTTCATTTTTTTGCGTTTTGCTCTCCTTGTGTGGTCTCTTGTTATGATGTGGAATTAAAATAATTATACTATATGAAGATATTGTGGTAAACCGGTGCACCCATAAAATTTAGACAATTTTTATATTAATATGCAATCAACATTTTTTTTAATTGATCTATGCATGAGGTTCTAACCTTCCATTATACGGAATTAAACTTAACTCATTTGATTTAATTGTCCATAAATATACTGATTTTGACTCTAAATGAAAAGTACCAAAATTATGAGCGAATTCAAATATCTCAGAAAGTACAAAACAGATTCATGCGAGACTGGTGTACATGTGCACAATCTGGCTAGTTAAATGAGTTGTAATTTTTGAAACTTAGAAGTTTTACTTAGTTTGCTCATTCAAGAATGGTTGACAACTCTTACATGTCATTAAGGAGTTAACTCCATTGAGCGTAACCGAAATTTTAACAGAACTACTTATATTGATGTTGCCTGCAGCGTTTTGGACCTTAAAGTAATTAAAGCTCTTTTTTAATATGACAAGCACTACATAGAATGTTTGGATTTTAAAGTTTTCTAGAATATTACTAGATTGCAGAAATGCTGCGTTTTTGCTATAATATCGATATATTTTGAAAATGGATTAATACGAAAGAGTTTTGTAAAGAATGAACTCCATGATCAAATTATACATCTCTTTCGATACCTAGGATGAAGAAAAGAGTGAGGCTTCATCGAATAATCGTGTGGCTGAACTATCAACTCGACTATCGCTACAGGTTTATTTTCAAATTTTATTGAATAGCTATATTAAGACATTGGTAGAAGCTTAGAAATTTGTGCTAAACCTTATTATGAATATCGGTTATGCATATTTATATTCAATTTTTAACATATTTTTACCTATAGTGAATAAACCAAAAATTATGTGGTGCCAAGATGAGCGTCATATTTTTGAATCTAACCATTTCAGATATTACAAAGTATTTTGATAATCCGGTTAGATTTGTTACATTAGTTTGAAGTTTACTATATCAATGAAATTTTAAAAGTAGCAGACTTTTTTCATTGAATTTTGAATTCTACCAATGGCAATCATCTATACGTGAGCAGAAATGGTAAGAGACTTTTGTTACTGTTATGTTCATAACTGGTTATTTCTACAACTGATTATAACTAGCTGACATTTGTTAACGTAAGTTACTTCAGTAACTTGTTATCGGTTTGCGCTTAATCGGTTATGTAATAATAACAGTAACTGTATCCATAACGGCTTAAAACGTGTATAAGTCTGTAGTTGCCTTTTTTAGAAGCCTTTTTCAATTTTTTAGCATCTGTTCTGTGGAATGAAAATGACTAAACCGATAGCATTTCGATTATTTCAGATTAATCACACTTCTATCCATCTATCCAAAAAAATATTCGTTTCAAATTAGTTTTGCTAGTGAGGATATGCGTATTTTATGCATTGTACTGAAAAACATATTAGTTTATTTTACAATCCAGTATGAATCTGACTTTGCCTCCGTATTATTTTTATCTATTCTGAGTTGATACTTTCCAAATGTTCAAATTCTTCATCTAATTTTAAATACTTCATATATTTGTAATGTACCGATAATTCTTTGCGTTTGCCTCTTTTTCTAAGACTTGTTTACGGTGAATTAATATTTTGTTATTAATAAGTCCTCTTAGTTAAAGCCACCTGTCCAGTCGTGACTCAACGAAGTTAACTTTTTCTTGCCTCTCTTAGCGATTAATAACCTCTTTACAGTGTTATTAAATCTCAATTCTGATACTACTCATTTAGAAGGATTATACTGTAGTTAGCTATTACATGTTAAGGGCATGAAAAACACAAAAGTTATTATTCTATTTCTCATTATGCACATCTTGAAGATTCTCCAAGAGGAAAAGTTGATGCCTCCGCATTCAAGTTCAGTGGATATTCGAAGTGTGGACATTCCTTTAGTTGAAGACATGCCTTTAGAAGAAGAATGGGAATACATATCGAATCGAAATGGGCCTGCTATACATGCTAAAAAGGATTTCCTTCTAATTAGTCGTTCTGAAGGAACCTCTAATCAGTGGTCTTATCTCTTTCTCGAACATGCCTTCCCTGTTGACAATTGGGGCTACACCATATCTTTTGATATTAGATATGATATCATTCAGGTGAAAATTGTTATAGAACAATAGGTTGAGAAACTCTTAAAAACTGCAATAAGATACTCTATAGCTTTTATGCGGCTGAAACAGAAATGCGTCAGTATGTAGCGATTTTAAAAGGTTTGGGGGCTTATAGGACATCAATTAGCTAAAAAATTTGTATCGAAATTTGGATTTTTATGTCTACTTTTTAAACACGGTAATTTTTTGTCACATTAGAAAAGAACAAATTGAAAATTTGTCAAATGAGAAGAATAATAACTGTGATTGGTTCGAACTAATTGATGTAAACAATTTTAGCTAAAATTGAGTATCACGTGAGCACACGAACTAGTGGACTAGACATACAAAGTATAGTGGCCTTATTGAATCACAGCCATAGAAATGTTTCTTAGAATATTGTTCTGGAACAATTTTAAGTTGATTTTGAACGCTGTATTTTTTCACCAATGCCATTTCTCTCTTTTCTTTGTATTTTTCATATTTGAAGTTCATCTTATAATAAACAGAAGATATTCATTTGCTATACAGCCAGAAACAGAGGTGAAATTGACCCTGGCTGGAGATTTGATACTACGTTATGATGGGAAGAATTTATTTTACTGCTATTGGAATGATGGCTTCATTCATTTAAAGCGCTCTTCAATTGTGGTTGGTGATGACAGGCAAATAATTACTGACTTCCAGTATAATCAATTTTGGATATGATGAATCTGCAGGAACCACCAAATCAATTCCTCATACTTGAAAATCATTTCCTGAATTTGCACACTGTGAGATTTCAGTTGATTAATTTTTTCATTCTTTATATCTAAAGTTTACTATAAAATTTCAGGTCTACCTTGACCCCAGAACTCGGTCTTGGACGAAAGGTCACTGTCATGGAAATAAATAAAAAAAACTCTTCACTTTAAGTAAATACGCGTAAAATTTAGCATGGCCTCTTGTTCGGGACCGAGTTCCGGGGTCAACGTAGATGAGCTATAAAATTTATTTCAATTTTTAATCCAAAACTCTCTTTTTACAGGTACCATAATATTGTATTGAGTGTGATGCCTCTATGCGTGACTTTCTGTGAGGATGGTTCATCATTTACGAGATGGGCAAAAGCTACAGATGTATCAAAAAGGCCTACCTTCCACTGGCAAATCCTGTTTGAGAAGTCGATTCTTCAAGCAAAGATGAAGAACTTTCGCTTGCGCTATCCTGCCCTCGATTTTTCCACTGAAAATTTTACATGATTTGGAAGAGATCTTTAGAAAATGGAATATTTCTTCAAGTTTTGAAAATTACTCTTTTCGATGGTGCAAATAAATGAGTTAATAATAAAATGGTAATTTTTTGAAGAATAATTTTTTAAAAAATGGTTTCTAAAGAATATTTTAGGGAAAATTTTCTTTCGCTGTTATTTGGTAACTTGATGTTACTTGGTAGCATCATGTTATCTCTCAATTAGTGTGGTTTTGATGAACACATTTCTCAAACTCATGCAACGCATATACTTTTGCTTCTAGCTGATGAATACAAAATGGATATAAGGTTTCACAAATTCGTATGCCGGTTTATAAGTGAAATATTCTGACCACATAACAATAAAAATTATAAGCTTGCTGAACGCAGTTTCACATCTCGTAAAGTCTAACCAGAGTTGTGTGCACCTCGTTACCTTCGAAGAATCTTTCAATAATTTTGGACCTCAATTTCCGGTTTCCTTTTTGTGGATTTCATCGGAACCGGTTCAAAACTTGCCGAATGAAGATTGAATCTTGACCTTGACACTGCAAGTTCTCTCATCCACAGAAAGAACCAGTCAGCTCATACGTACTCTAAACTAGTAAGTGTAGAGTAGAGAATGAAAGAAATGTAAAACATCCCTTTTCAGATATTTTGGTTTGAGCCAGTTTGGTGACAACCCAGGACACATTGGAAGCTGTTTCAACTGGAAGACTTCAAAGTGTCAGAATTGTCCCAAGCTAGTTCAAGTCAATTATGAGCCATTCGACTCGTTGGCATTTCTACGCAATGGCACCTCATGGCAATTTTCATAGTTGTACCACCATGGGACGACCAAAATCTTGCCCCACTATCGAAAGGGTCAATATATTTGTTCTTCAATCTACGGCATGTTCAAAAATGATTCTTTTTTCAATAATTAAATATGACTTATTAAATGGTGGGGCAGATTCTAATCTAACCAATGGCGGTGTAACTCCGGACTACTCGATATGCAGCTAAAAGGGCGAAAAAATGGGCGCATCACATATGTCCTAGAACTGTTTCCTCATAGTTGAAATTTTCCTAAATCGACTAGAATGAATTAGCGTACATTCATATTTTCATTGTATGCCAGCACATATTTAAAACAAAAATTAAAAATTACGATGTTCAAATTAATTACTATTTGCATTGCGCTGTTCCTTGCCGTCAGTAATGCTTTCGGTCCTGCAGCTTCGTCTTTATCTCGTGTTCAATCAACATTTATCCCAGCTCGATCAGCAATAACTCCTACAAGGAGTACACGATCATCTCTTCGTATGTCCAGCGAAGCAAAATATTGGGAAGGCGATTGGATTTGCGCTGATTGTGGATATATCTATGACAGGGATGATTGTGGAGGCATGTACTTTGAAGAGCAGGTAAAGTTGTTGGGAAAAATTTGTGTTCAATTCCTCTTTAGGAATTCACGTTATAGTTTAATTCACTTTTTCATCGTAGATTAAATAAGTCAATAATTTGAAAAAAATCAAAGTAAATGGTTCACTCGTAATGTTGTCGATCTAAATTATTAATGCAGCTGTTTGTAAATGAAGATCATTGAAATTAATTCTTGCCCAGCATAAATTTGATGCAAATGCTTAATCATTTCGGATGAAAAGAGTATATTACTCTATTTTTGTCCATTAGTAAACTTCAAAAACCAGCTGGCGAGATCAACTTGATTTCTATTGCCGATATATAAAACTTTTTTTATTGAGTGGGGAGAGTAGGATATTGCTGAATAATGCATCGTTTTCTAGCAAATTGCGATAGTGGCAGTATACGTAGTTGATCCTTTTATGTGATATTGCAAACAGTAAATTTTCCTCGATTGGCACATTCGTTAAAACGCAGTTTTCCAAATTTTAGATGATTCGATTTATATTTCAAATAATTCGGTTTTTGGCTAAAAGTCATTTTTTCACTGTGAAAGCGTTATCGAAGAAGCACTTTATTTCTATTCGTAAAAATAGAAACCGTAACTGACCAGTCTGCTTCATATTGTTATTTCGCCTTATATATCCTATCTTTAGCTGTACCTCTCTCTACCGATTTAAACCCTCCGAAACAAAAGATGTTCCTCTAATAGTATATTATACTTGAGCTGTCGAATCTGAATTGTGTAGCGAACTGTGAATTGACAAGGAAGAATCTATTTTGAATTTGAATTTGATTACTTGTCACTATAACTATTTTTATATTTAATAGTTTGCATAATTTTTTACCAACTGAATTTCGATCGATTTTTTTCTTGCTATTTCTTCAATATACAAGTAAAGTGAACTTCGGATATCACTGAATTAAACTGGAATGCCCGAAAACTTGAATTGAAATAGGCTCAAAGGGACATTTTCTTCACTCATTTAATGTAAAAATCTGTTGAATCTGAAATTGACTGTAATATTATGATACAGTTGATATTTCATATTTTTATGCTCTGCAGTATAATTTTTCCAAGTATTTAAAAACTTCAGTTCCACCAAACCCGTTTGCTGGTATATATTAGTATCTTTAATCCGATATATTCAATTAACTGACAGTTTTTGATATAACTGACAGTATCAGTTTATGGAATATTTACTGCAGTTCATCGATTTCATTCTTTTTCTGATTAATCAATTTTAGAAAAAAGGATTTATTTGCCCGCAATGTCGTGGTCCGCGTCGTCGTTTTGCTAAGAAAGTTGGGGACAAGGTGGGAATAACCCAAGATGGGGGAGATGCTCAAATTTTACTGTTCTCATTTATCGGATTCGCAGCTACAGTTGCCTTTGGAGTATGGTTTTCTCAACAGTAGAATACATATCTCTTCAGGCTATGCAATGAATTATCATGGCTTACTGCATTGAATAATAAACAATAAATCCTTTTCGGAAAAATTCCTTTTGCTTGCATTTCAAACTCATAAACTTAATTGATTTGTTCAAGGGGGAATCATGTGAAAAAGCTTTGTAGTTTTTATAACTTAATTATTTTAAGCTTTTCGGAATTACTCTGAAATATAAATTTTCAACAAAAATGGATTTTTTTATGAGTTGAAAAGTCATCAAAGCATGTGTTCAAGTTTCCATTGCTCATTCAATCCTCTATCATTAGTCAACAAGTTTCATTTGTAAAAACTTCATAAAATCTTTAGTCTTTAAATTCATGCGTGTACCAAAATTGGAAGTGTAGAAATCATTTGATTGGTGTCTACCCTGTCCCTGGAATTATATCACAAACTAAGGATAACTGTTATGGAAATATAAAAAAAAATTATTCTTTTTAAAAAAAACATGAAATTTAGCCTGACCTTTCGTTTGGGACCAAATTTTGATGATCAAGTTAGTTGAGCTATTGTTTGGGACCAAATTTTGATGATCAAGTTAGTTGAGCTATTGTTTGATCAATGGTATTATTAATAAAATGTCATCACGGGTGCTCAATAATAATCTATTTTGTTTTGAAATGAATTATATCATAAAACTGGTCCCATCATAAATATATACTTCTTTGCATGACATAACTGCTTGAATATGGCGACATGAGATCCCATTGATGATGTGATAAAAAATGTTTCTTGATAATTCTTCAGCTAGGACTTGCAATAAAATAGATACAATCTCATTTCAAGGGAGTTGAAAATATACAAGTTTCCAAGCTAAACTAGATTTAAAACGTATAAATATGGCTTTGCTTGATTAAAAGATCATACAAGGCCTCCCTTTCTACATTTTAATGAACCCTTTAAAGGCAAACTGCAGCTGATTAATAACTTTGGTATACCATGTCTGATATTGAAACTTATTCTAGAGTTTCATATGATTTAGGAATGTGTCATGTAGCTTATTTTATTCGAGATGTCTGAATGTACACCGCCAACAAAATTTTGTCCATAAATAAAAAGTGCTACTGCTTGATAAGTGTTAAATAAAATAAATTTAGCTCTCAGAAAGTATGGTAGGAAATTTGTGCTTCTGCAACCAACTAGAGAAAAATAACTTTTAAGAACCATGCTCATGCTACTGAAGAAACTGTATTGTAGTTCATACAGGAAAAGCATGAAGAAAATGGTGGTATTAGGAATGTAACACACAACAGAAACACAACAAATTGGTGACAGAATTTACGTATTATTACATACTGAATTATGTTGATGGAAGTGAGATAATCTCATCAACACAACAAAATATAATTTACTGAAACTTGTTCTTATAACTTAAACTGAAACTCCCACATAGGTTTAGGAGAAACGTACCGCAGCTACAGAATCAAACTAACTCCCTTAGGAATTAATTCATAACAGGTGGTGGATAAGAACTGCTATCAACAAAGTTACATACAACTGCTGAATTCTAATTTGTCAATATGGTTTTAACATTGAACATTGTGCAGTTTGAATAGACTTGCTTGGCTGGTTTGCTCTGCATTAAAACGTTTTTGTACCAAGAAAATTTTTATAGTAATTCAATCCATTCAGCAAGCTTATAGTTGTATAATACTACTTGAAACCGAATGATTTTTTCTTGAATAAGAAAAAATACATCTACACTTTCAAATGATTTAATTTGCGTTAGGAGGCTACAAGTAAAAAAAATTGATTTTTTCCTTTTCTATATGCACTTAAACAGGCTGATATCAAATTGGTTAGCTTGATGAATTTTATGTTAACTTTGATGCAGGAATTACCACAAACTTTGTAGAAACTCTATTTGCTGCAATGTCAAAAGTTTAATCTCCATTTGAATCATTCTAGCACTTGACAAAATTCCTTTTCTGAAATTATATAAAAATTTTTTTGCTACTCTTTAAGATATTATTTTTACTATTTTCACAGATACTTGTACACATTGTTCCAATGTTTTGGCAATCCAAACATTTTTGTGTGCATACTTTAAAGTGTATAAAACCTCCAATAAATGCGCACTTAAGTTTATAATTGGCAAAACTAAACCAATCAAACTCTAATAGTATTAGGAATTATCTCCCTTATGGATTAATTCTATTTTTATAGCTGCAGTCAGTGTTCATTTATGACGTTCCAAGTAAATTGGCTGCACAGATTTTAGTAGGGTTTTATATTTTGTGTTGATGAAGTTAGCTCACTTCTATCAACACAATTTGTGCATGATAAATATACACATTTCTGTTGCAGTTTCCTGTGTTTTGTTGTGTTTCATGTTTCTAACAAATAGTTATAACAAATAGTTATTAATGTGTTGCAGATAAGTTTATAAGATTGCACCAAATTAGCTTATTTAAATCTTGGCAGCCATATTGATGTAAAAGATTTGTAAATTACTGGTGCATATTTACTATTTAAATTTAAGTTACTGCGCTTGATACATGTAAATATTGCCTAAAAAAATATGCATTGTTTAAAATTGACATTTAAAATTGCCAAAAGCAAACAGAGATTAAAAATAAGCATAAATACTATTTACAAAATGAACTTGAATTCAATTCATTTGTTCATAATATAAGTAGCTCATTAATGTGCAGAGCCATGGATCTGACCTTTGACATTTACTCTACTCAGAAAAAATAGAATAAAGTAGAATGCAAAGCAAACAACTTACAACTAATTTGATAGTTAATCAATAAATTCTCTTGAAAATAATTCAATGCAATAAAATAAAAGTAAAAATCATTGCAGCTAAATTGATTGAAAGGTAATCAATTCATTTAAATTCATTTCCAATGTCTTCTGAAATTGGTACATTAAGCTTTGGAGAAGACAAATATATCTGTCACAATATAGGAGTACACTCCTTATCTATAATCCTACATACAAAAAAGATCCTTCCGACGATATCCATGTCTTTAACGTCTACACCATCTTTCATTATTCCATAAAGTACTTTTTTGGTGTTTCCCAAACCGACATCTCCGACAAACGCCTGGCGGAGTAACCCCATAGTTAAATATCTGGCCGATCTGTGCTCAACATGTACTTGTTAATAGCATCTCTCACTCATCTCTGTTTTCATTGCAATTACCCTGCTACTGTGCAAAGTATTGTTGTTAGTTTCAGAGAAGCTCCCTTCCCGTACACATCTAATACACAAATACTATACTATTTTTCTTAGTTTTTTTTATTGTCTTGTTTGTTTGCGTGTTGCTTCTTTTTATTTCACAGCATCAACGTTTAAAAGTTCTTTGATATTGCTTTCATCAGTCTCATTAATGGCATAGACTAAATTTTATAGATTAAGATGCTCATCATCATCATCATTGCTAACTGCATGAGATATTTCTTGAATGCTAAAATTTATAACCAAATTTGCTTCTTTTAAAACAAATCAATGTAGAAATGGATAAAGATTCCCATGCTTCCATGATGTAACTTGCAGTATCCATTAATTGAAAAGATTTTCTATAGCGAATACTTGCAGGCTTTCTTCTTATGATTGCCATGCTCTGCTCTAATATTTCCCATTCATGAAAGTCATAATCCACAAATAATAGAATATCCTTAAAGTACAGGTACTTGTACCATTTTTAAAAGTATCCATGATTCCTTGGTCCACGGGTTGTTCTCAACTAGTGCAGTTTGAAGGAGAATACTTGACAGAAACATCATTTCTTTCAAAGCTTGATTCAAGAAATTTCCAGGAACACTGTCAAGAAGAAAAATTAAAGGTCTTCCAGTTCTAATTTACACATAATAAGAAGACAACACTTGAAACCATTTTTGGCTGAGTATTCTGATCTGTCCACTTTTCTCTGAGAGTGGCAAGATAATGGCTATAGTTTTCCAAATATAAATATTGGAACTTTTGGTGTTACAATTAACATGCATGGTAATTTATGAGATACTGCAGCATTTGCACAAACAACCAAAATTGCACTATGTCTTTCAACTCTTTTTCCCTCCTATGGAAGTAACATTTTTTGTTTGTATATATATGGGCAACAATTCTAAAATAGTGTTGTCTCATCCATATGATAAACATTCTCAGGATCAGTTTTTGATAATGTCCAATAAATTATTTAACCATTGAAGTAATTTCAGGTCATCTTTATCAACTTCCGCATCCTCATCAAATAAATGCATAGAGTTCATCCATTTTCTGCAACTAATATTCTTCAGACATTCCCATGATGCTTTGAAAGCGTACTCTGAAGTTGAAAAAGAACTTGCACTTTGTTTGGCTTTTGCAATGACTAGTGAAGGTGATACTTCCATGTTGATTCTTTATGTTAAATGGATCAAATTATATCCATGATCTTTTATCTTTAGGTACTTTGATTTTTTAACACAACTATATCCTCTTGAAGATTCAGGAATATTCTGAATGTGTTAAAATATTTTCATTTTTGTCTGAGAAGTTTGCATATAAAAGCATCTGAAATATTGTACTTTGCAATTGTGTGAAAACTAGAAGGATTATGTTTCTACAGTTTATTGATCACTGCAACTTGCTGTGAAACATGTACGCACACTGTAAAGTATACTCTAAATGCTATTTTAGTAGTTAAGCATGACATGCTTTTCAAAATCTCAAGTTTGCACTTTTGGCTGAGTTTGCATTTGGGCCCAAGTTCAGAACGCAAACATAACTGTAAGGTTACTGTGCTGATTTAAAGTAGAGAAATGAAACGTCTATGTTTTCTCAAGCTTTTAAATGACTTTATTGACAACTTTTTCTCGGGCAAGATAAAATACGCTTTGTGAAGTAACAAAACTCTGCTTCAGTGCTGATATGGTTAGCATGAAGCTAAAAGAGATTTCTGTTTGTGTGCTGATCTTTAATTTCAAATATAAAACTTTTTCAGGATGGGTCAATTTTTGTTTATCAACTGCAGCTGACTCAAACATAATGTTGAATACAATTCTCTGCTGAAGTTCATCGAGTCTAGTAGATTACCATTATAAGTCTTAAACCCTTGTTAGACAGCTATTATTTTGTATCAAAGTGATGGTATTTTCAGGTAAGAGAATTTATTTATAGTAAAAGCAATTATTTATATATTAATTGTATGATAATGCAGAAAATAATTTTGATGTAAAAAGACCATCAGGTTGTACGGATTTTTTAAATATGGAACAAGAAAGAAACCATTTTTTTAAAATAATTTTTGTGGTATTTTGCTCAAGGATATTCTTTTATCGACAAAAAAATCTATCGATTTTATTTTTCGGTGACTGTTCTTTCGATTGCAGCGTAGCGAGGTAATGGTTAAACAGGTACAAATGATGGTGGCAGGATAGACTTCTGGTGACGGCGAAGGAGCATTATTTATCATTTTCATTACCATTTTGTAGTTAGAGTTTGTGTATGATTCTAGGTGATAGCTGATGATATTTTCTTTTCTTGGCTACACTGGAAAATCATTTTAAAAATGTATGCATTACGTAGTTAGCTTCTTGAATGTGCTATTAAAAAAACAAAAACCAACAAATAAGAAATTTTTATATCTCATGAGCTTTAAATCGAGCAAAACATGAGACATAAATTGAACCTAGGTCAGCTTAATTTTGAGTACCATTTCGACAAGAGTAGTTTGGGGTGGCATAAATATGACTATGAACAAATATCGCACGAATTGTACTTTCAAAGGATAAATAAAATATGCACTTAAAAAATCTCTAGAGATTTCATTTTTTCATAATAAGCCCCCCCTCAAAATTGATATTTTCTGAGAAAATTTCAGCCAAATTAGAATTATTCTATTCATCTGCTGAGAATTTCTGGGGGTGCTTTGGTTGGGGTATCCCTCTTGCCGATACAATCTTGTTGATGGCGCTAACATAGGCCATAGCACTTGCATAGATAATATCAGTATCTGCCCCATGGCCGAAAAAAATTCTTCCACTATCGGCATCTTGGACTCGTACCGTCACCTAAATTATAACAAAATAATTGTATTGAAACACCTTTGATATTTAAAATCCATCAATAAAGCTTTATAGTGCTGGACCAATTCTGATTTGACTCAAATGTGGCTTCTTACATACCTTTAATTTGATATGTTCTAGAAAGAAAAGTTACAAATAGGACTATTTTCAAACATGAGAATCAAGTACTTTCCGCCGTTATCTATCATTTTCAAATTTCTTCTAGAAAAACTCAAATCGAACAGTACTTTGAACATATGTATAGTTTATATTTCCCGTTAAAAATATAACCATATAAATTGCCAGTAACTCGAAACTTAATTTCATAAATTTTTCACGGAACTTTTGAACAATGTTACATCGACATTGTACACCAATAATACAAAAATCCTTGAAATTTACATGACATTTTAGTTCAGGTTTTGATTTACTTGATTGCTACTTTACATGATGATTCAGACCTGTATCAACTAAACATTCTATCTGTCCAAAATTTCATTGCATATTTTAGACCTAATAAACTTCATACGAAACAGTCGTAGAATTTACCTCTCCTAGAGCATCAATTCCAGCAGTCACGCTACCTACGCTGTACTCTAAGAGCTTGATGTTTCCGGCTAAAGGGTTTCCTGATACTGCCATGTTAATAGCTTGATAAGTAGCATCTACTGGCCCAGTGCCTATAGCGGGTATATGAGATTCCTTACCCGATTCGTTGTCTATGAGTATTATGGTAGAGGTAGGGATGTTTTGATTGCCAGCAATAACCTGTGAAAGCGCCATGAATTTCTTATGGATATATATGTATGCTATTATGTTTGAATCCATATATTACTACATATATTATAAATCCAGCTTTCAGACTTTTTCTCTATACCAGCATTTCTTGTTTAAAAACTCTGCAATCAACATTTACAAATCTGAAAAACATACAGAAGAGTTGCGATATTTACGTAGACAATTTGCTTATTCCCACAAGAAGAAATGGCTGAAAAATGCAAAAATTGAATTTCAAATTTTGAAGTTCGGTGATTTCAACAATTTACCCAGCATTGCTCTACCTGCACACCCTTTAGCTGAAATGTTTGAGTATTCAAATCCCGAATCTCGTCATTTATGATACTCTCCAAATCCAAGCTAGAAATTTCTTTCTTCTTATCTGCAAGATCCTAGAGCATTGCAAAAATAAAACAACCACAAAGATTCATTTACGAATAAGTGTTTGAATGTAAACAAAGGTAGAACAAAAAATTGACAATATTATAGAGCAAGTTACATTGGATAAGCAAACCTGTCAAACCACTGAATTCGTTCAATTTTTGCAGCAATTTGTTGTATCCGAAAATCTGAAATCGAACTTGGCATAACATGACTTTTCCATTTATTCTTTGTAAGTGAAAATTGTTAAAAGTAAATTCACTACATCTAAAATCTACTATGCATGATGTTCGAAAACATCGATATGTATACATGAATATTTATTACATATCTGTGCGTCGCACATCTTCTGAGTTATTCTAATCTTGTCTTTTTTTGTCGTATTCATCAATATAATTGATTTGTGACTCGCAAAGAGAAAGGTCATGAGCCTGCTACTTATCAATGACACAATTCAAATGATGCTATCATGCAGTCTCATAATCGTTCAATTTTGAAATAAATAAAACTAACTTACCCTGTTTAATATCAACAACGATTGTATTCAACTAGTTCTATCACAAAATAAATTTAAAAGCAAAAGCTATAACTTAGGAAAAGTACCTTAATACAATAATATTCGAAAATGATTTTGTTAAAATGTAATTTCAGTGTGCTCGAAAATAACCGATGAAGATGGTGGAACGTTCCGAGGATTACGAAAATTTACAGATCGTATTCAAATATAACCTTCAGGTATTATACTCGAGGGAATATATGAAAAGCATATATTTTGATGATGCCAAAAAACTGGCATTGGCTATATTTTGTATTCTCAAATATAAGGCATACATGTTGTATTTGAGGGAAGACTGGAAGCATATTTATCGGAATTTGAAAAACTGACCTTAAACCGTACAAAAGCTTTATTAAGCTCATCTTCCGACATAGTGTATCCCATTTCTTCCAGTCTAGATCGAAATGCGTGCCTACCAGAGTGCTTTCCCAGTACTAAGCTGCTTTCTTGGACCACACCAACTAGTGCTGCATCCATAATTTCATACGTTTCTTTGTTTTTTAAGACCCCGTCTTGATGGATTCCGGACTCGTGCGAAAATGCATTTGCGCCTACAATTGCTTTATTAGCCTAAAAACAACAGTGATTATGCAGTTTTTTTAGATACTTTTGTATAAAAACTCAGTTATCAAGTAATTAAAACATAAGCATATATATATATATATAATTATATGTGCGTGCGCCTAAAGGGCACTTCAACACAACCATACAAATTTTTAAAGTGGAGGTAAAGGAATTTTCAAGCAAAAGCGAAGCACTATTGATCACTTTAAGACGCTCAACAGATAGTTTGTCAAATTTGCACCAATTCAAAATCGCTTTGTATTAACTTTAAAACTAATTACAATGAACAATTCGAATATGAAATCGAAGTACTTTTAATGTCTTAGCCAAATTCAAGTACAAACAACAAATCTAGGTAAAAAATTAAAATGTTCTAACTGTAATATTTTGTTTCAGATTTCAAATTCACAGGAAGTTTACTTTTGAGGAGGCAGTATACAATTTTTCGACCAATTGTATTTGCTTCTTGATATTTTAATTCTGTTCATATTATAATTTTTTTTGCTAATAAGATACACTAGCTGATGTCGATATTCGATTGGGTAAAATATTCCGCACGCAAACATTCGAATCAGTACGTAAAGATTAGATGAACAAACATCCACATTTTTGGTTCAAGAAGAAATGCACTAAAAAATTCATTGAGTGCTTTTGAAAAGCCTACAGATTTTTCAGATACAACAAATTTTCACTTGTAACAAATGAACAAATAAGTAATGTCGTGTCGAAATTCTTCTTGTTGTCGGATATAAATTAATTCGGTTGTATCGACTAGTCCGTTTTATCCGAAGTTTACTATATGCATATTATCAATGGATCCTCTGGAATTAATAACTTCCAATTGAAAACACAATAAGACCTTTCTTCATCGGCTTCTATCAAACTGCTATTTGTTAATAAATAATGAAACCTTAACGGACCATAACATAATAATGGCTCTAACTATTATCCATTTAGTTTTATGACCGCACATCAATTAAATCTTTCGCTGTTACAACTCTTATTCACAATGAATGTTTTCAACGGGTAGTTTCATTGTCGGCATTACCTGGACTTGCATACCAGTCATCGAGCTTACTAGTCTAGATGACTTGTATATTTGCTGAGTATCAATGTTTGTTAAAGGTTTTTCACTTGTAACTGGTCGGTTAAAGGCAACATCATTGAAAAACCCTTTCCTAACATGTAACGCCATTACAATTTCTTCTAACGCTGCGTTACCTACAAAAAGAATGAACGAATTTGTTCATGATCGTATTTCGTACCCTGATATGTTTTATAAACCAAAATGAATAGCTATTTCCAGTCAATGAAATATGGCGATGACCTTTCAACTCATATATTTGATTACAACACAAAGTATTGCATTTAAAAACTAAATGAATATGATAAAGATACGAGTTATCGAATCATGCAAGTCCAGAAACCTAAATTATTCCCCCCTACTTGGGATCTCTCAGAAACACTTAGATGTGTCAATATCGAATTTGATTGACTTAAATTTCATCAATAATTTTGCACAAAAATGTATGTTTGGAAATGGCTTAAAACAATTAAAATTGAATAAAATCCCTGTTGACCAGATTAACTCTCATAGTCATAAGTTAAAACGGGCATGTATTTAAGTCAATATAAGGCGTAAGCCAATGAAAATCATCCTGCATTAGCTCGATAAACTGAGAAAGTTTTTTAATTATATAAGCAGTTATCAAATTGACTTAGATACAAATTAACCGCACAATACAAATATTGACTGAGTTTAGTCGAATGAAGACTCTTGCAGTATATGATTTCCTTGGTTTGAAAAATGACAAGACTTTCAAAGATAATGCTAGCTAATATCTACAAAACTATGTTTGTAATCTACAGGGCTTTACAGTTGATACTCCATAAATCGATGGTCTACCAAACAATATACTCTATTATTAAGTAGCTTTATCACTCCGCCAAATCCGTTTGATAGCTTAAATTGATATCTCTAATCCGATAGATTCGATTAATCTACAGTTTTTGGTATAACTGAAGGTATCAGTTTATGGGAAATCTACTCTATTCGTTTATATTCAATTATAAAATTTATGGGGTTGCATTAAGGCTGGTACCTGCTCGTTCGCCAATGCCATTTACAGTACATTCGACCTGGCGTGCCCCACCCTCAATTGCAGCCAGAAAATTTGCAACAGCCATGCCTAGATCATCATGTCCGTGAACAGATATGGTCACATTTTCGATGCCCTCAACTCGACTTCTTAAAAACAGAATCAAATTTTTGAATTCTGATGGAGTTGTGTACCCCACAGTATCCGGTACCTTCATTAATTTAAAATTTGATTTGTCAGACCATATAAAAAAACTTTTTAGACAGTAAAAAATCTAACAAAATGAATAAAAATCCTTTTATAAAAGACCAACATTAAATCTGCTTGACGATAAATTATTCTTAGAATAATTTTTCATGTTTATACTAGTAAAACGAAAATTTGAACAGTTGAATATAGGTGTGTCTTTTAAAAATGAAAAGATGAAATACTGATTAAACATAGTCTTAAAATAGTTTAAAAGCAGCATTTTAAGACTATATAATTAAATTGAAATTTGAGCCATTAAATAGTATACCGATTTCCCTTCACGGCACAGAACAATAAAGTTATTCGAAAAAAATAGTTGATTTCCACAAAAGGTTAGAAATAATCACAAAAACTATATGAAAAAATAGCTAAAAATGTTATAATTTTGAAAAATCAATATTGAAGAAAGACATCTCTCTACTCAATGAACAAATAATATAGGACATACATATAGACATATGTGTCATGAATTTCGGTTACAATAAACTTGCTTCTAGTGAATTTTCAATTGTAGCGATTACGCAGAAACTTATATTTACCAAGTTCCTTCATATTTTTGGATCTAACAAATTTTGGTTGTTGCGAATTCACTCGATGGTGATGGCAGGTTTGTTATATTCAGCATTTACTTTAAATAAAAAATTACATTAATTGTAGTTGCCCCTGCTGCTATTGCGACGCTATACACTTCAGCAAGGAATTCATAGTCAGACCTCAAAGCATCTTCAGCTGAAAATTCTACATCCTCAACATACGTTTTTGCATGAGAAACCATCTCGTGCGTGATATGCAGTACCTGGAGACATCACAAAAAATGAAAAAAAGAGGCTTGGCGTTTGCTTAAGATAACTTGCATGGGAATTAATGGCTTCCATTTCACACTGCACCATTTCTGATGAACTTTGTGGCACCAATCATGAAAAATTAGCGACTAAACGTAAAAAATTGACATTCGATCGTGATAATTTTGCGATTAATCTTGGAAACTTGCAATCGATTGTGAGAAATAGACAGCCAATGGCGATATGTTGGCTTTTGAATTTTACAAACTAGCTATCAAATAGGAATATTTCATCTTTACAATTTAAACAAAATTTTTTATTTTGAAAATTGTATTTTTTTACTTCATTGATAAAATTTTTCATTTCTATCGTTTTGCAAATTATTTATTTGACCTCTACGTGATTTGTTCTCTGTAATCAATGCTTTAAAATCTTCTGTTCGATTTCTATATTTCAATTAAAATTCTTTGTAGTCTTTTTGTTAGCTTTAGATAGAATTATTCGGTGAAATAAATGCTTTAGGTATAAATTTATGATAAGTCTCTTTTAATGTGTGCAGTTACTGAATGGGATACTCAAACATTTCTTGAACCCAGTTTCATGGAATCTAATATTTCAATGCTCTCTCCACATCTTTATCTATCGATTTGTTGTACCCAATGATCCTACTGTTTCGCTATTAAGAATTCTTTGAATTTTCGAAATACATTACAATCATAACTGCTTATATAATCATGTCTCAAATTTCCGCACTGTGGAAGGAAAAACTTTGATACCTCTAAAGGTATGAAATTTTCAAGTTTACAGCTAACTCTGTTCTCCCATTATATATCTCCTTTCATTCATCTTTTTACGCCTTCTGGTACTTCACTCGCATATTTTTTCATATGTTGCTTTAGATTAAATTTCATTTAAAATTTAGTAAACTTGCAAAAATCAAGTTTGAATGCCATTTTTTCATCAATATAGATTGCTGATTTATCAAAATTGTTACCATATTTGTTGCGATTGATTTTCAATTTGTCATAATTGGTTGTTTATTGTTTTAATTACTTGCTAATTTGTCAAACTTAACCAGAAAGGTTAGTTTCAATTACAATGATTTTATACTTTTTTTTTCTCATCGCAAAATTTGCTTCAACAAACAACACAAGCAAATTAAAAATCTATACTGAAAGGATGAATTTGATTGGAACAGCACAAGCTGAGTTACCGCTTAGTATTCAAGTTTCTTCAGATAGTTGTCACAGGCAAAAATCTTTCAATAATGAGGCTTTATTATCTTTAGAACAGTTCTTCCTTTTCAGAGATCTATTCTATACATTCTTTTAACGTCACCAAACAATCTAAATCAACTTTTCCAAAATTTTGAAAATTTTCCTATGCTTAATAGATACCTATGTATAAACATATATATGCATCAGCGTTTAAAATGGTTTTTAAAATGTAACAACTTTTGCGAGTAATCAGAACACAAGGATTACCTCTTCTCTCGATTTCTTAAGCTTGTGCTTCATATGAATATCGCTTGTTGCAATAAAAGTATGAATTCTAGGAAACATAGCTGGCATTACTGCCTCTGCACACACGTCTATATCCTTCTTCAGAGCCCTTGCAAGACCACATATAATGGGTGGGTTCACTCCAGTCCCCACCTGACCACAATTGAAATCAGAATTATACTACAATTTCTAAATAAAGAACACAAATGGAATCTTTTTCAATAGATAATGAAGAAGTTAAACCTTTCGAAGTATGTCCACAATTTTTAATTATCCCAAGAAGGTATACATTAGTGATTTATATTGTCAGCTAATATAACAATCTTGCCTGAATATACCCATAGACTCAATTTATCTGATAACTTATTGTTTCAGCACAGTTGCTATTCAAATAGAACACTAGAATGCAACGACAGCTAAAATACTTTCCTTCTAACAAAATCAAAAGAAAATTAATTATCAGAAAATGTCCAACATGATGCATTAAATGATTGAATGTGCTAGTAGAAGCAACATATATTAAGTTTCGATTGCTACATTTTCCAAACCGAGGTGTTCAGTAATTAGAAAAAAGAATAAATCACTCTAAGTTGTTAAATGGTATGGCAGTATATTTGAAAGAAATGAAGAACATATTTTTTGATGGGGCACAAAAAAGGCTACAAATTTACTGAATCCTCAAAAAGAGAAGGTGGTCATGAATTTCATTAACAAGAAAAAGAATTTTGATTGGCAGATATGAATATTTTTTCAAAATATTTAGTCACATCCGTGGGGGTAGCATAAGAAATTCGTTTATTACCGTTTCTGCAATTTCCTTTACTGCTTCAAAATCTCCTTGAGAAGCAATAGGAAATCCTGCTTCAATTACATCTACGCCAAGCTTACTAAGCTGTCTTGCCACAATGAGCTTCTCTTCTCTATTCATTGTGCAACCTGGCGATTGCTCCCCATCTCTTAACGTAGTATCAAAGACTTTGACTCTTGTTGGGTCTCGTCCAGTTTCTATGTTCAAAGTTAGTTAGGGCAATAAGTAAATTGATGAATGAATTTAAAATCGACAGTTTAGTATGAAACACTAAAATATGATTTCTACTATTCTCAATTTAATAACAATATCAACATATATAGAAATTTTCATTTTATTGAGCTCGTTTGTAAACGTTATAGAAAAATGATAAGAATATTATGGCTTACCTAGATCATGCCTCGTAGGTTTAGAAAATACATCAGGAAGCGAATTTTTAACGGATTGAGTCGTTCGATCTACAATGATCATATTCATGCGTTTCGCTATATTTCGGTGACGCGAAAACCGACTACCATCAGCAGAACACCTTCGCCGATGACTTTCAAATAAATTCACAGAAGTTCTACTTGCACGGGACTTTATTGCGCACCCCTGTGGTTTCGCGAAAGAGGAAACTAATTTATAATAGGACGCGCCAAATTTCAGAAGCAAAAAAAGCTCTTACATTAAAGTAAGTAAATGCAGACGCGTACAGAACACATCCATAGCATACGGCAGTCAGTTCTATGAACCTCATCCTTTATAAGTTTCGACTTCCAGCACTTTAATTTGAAGCCACGAGGGAAAACAGTATTGATATTAAGAAAAACTTATCGATTTCGTAGATCTTTTCGAACAAGAATATGCTTGAGAACTCGAAAGTGTAACATTCTGCTTACAGTATAATGCTAGGAAAAGGTAAAAAAACTCTTTTGAAACGTTTTTAACCTTTTCCCATTAAAATAGAAGGGAAAATGTTAAAAATTTAAATGCTGCTACCAGAGTATCACTAAATAATGGTATGATAGTGTATCGTTAGCATGGAAAATTCAGGCACTTTTATCGATTTGATGGGAAATGCAACTCCATCAAGGTGGAAAATGTGGGATTCGCGAGATCGAGAATGGCTTAATATCGTATCTAGTCACTATGATGAGATGTTTCAAAATCGAAATCATCATGAGATGATAGATACTGTTCCGCACATAATTCATCATATTTGGCTAGGAGAACAGATTCCTGAAATTTACGATAAATTTAGAAAAGATTGGCAGGCTTATCATACTGATTGGGAGCTGATGTTTTGGACTAACGCTGATATAGAAAATTTCGGCATATTCAACATCGCCGCTTTTAATAGCGCTTTAAATTTGGGTGAAAAGAGTGATATTTGGCGCTATGAGGTAAGCCAAAGTGATTCTTAATTCATACGCTTGAGCTGTAATCATGCAGTCACTTTTCTTAGTTTTATTCTGATAGTTTGACAATTTGGTCAATTTACTTGGTCTTATCTTCGACAACCAGAGTTCTTTTGTGCAACTTTTTTCTGTTCGTATCCTCACCATAAATATGTATTTTTTTTAAATAATTTAAGAATTTTGAAAAAAACTAAGAACATTTTTGTTAATAATTTAAAAATTGTAATTGCTCGTATAGTCCATGTAAATATATTTTATGTTTCCGTCATTTTCTATGCATAATTTAACTTAACTCCTAAATCTTCTTAATTAACACTATTCGTCCGGTCCTGGCTTGTCTTAGGCAACTTTTTTCTTGTTCCTTGAAATTTATATTGAGAGCTCATTCCAACTCAATTATTTTGGTGAAATTCTATCCAGTAAAATTTTTTTGTATCGTAAAAATATCATAATATTTTCTATGGTTACAGATATTGTACCGGTATGGTGGTATATATGTCGATGCAGATTTTGTATGCGTTAAGTCACTTCAAGAAATAGCAGATTATTTTGATTTTTTCGCTGGGCTTTCAAATGTAGGTGCTGTCGAGATCAACAACGCTCTAATCGGGTGAGTCAGAAATTTTTCATCCATCAGTAGTTTGTTATTTTGCTCAAAATTTTTTGGAATCTATTCTTCCAAACTTACTTCTGTGTAGTGGTCATTTCATTTTTTCCATTCAAGTACAGTAGTGCTTTTCTAAATAACTCTCCTGTGATTAAATAGCCCCTCTTGCAACCTGCCCACTCTTGATGAGGAGGGAACCCTGCAATTGTTTATAGAAATTTCATGAAAACTACTGATTTCAGGCATTGAGTATAAATTGATAACCTCTCTTCTTTGGTATATATATATATATATATTCGAGAAAAATATCAGATTTTCAAAACTATTTAAACTATGTCTTTTCTATCAGCTAATGCTGCTCTTTAAATCTAACAAATCGACAAATTTCCCACCTTTTTCTTGAGCAAAATAACTCCATTAAGCTTTCGCAATGAAAGCTCAATGTAAGCTAAGTTCACTTAGCAAAATACTATAGGACAATAGTACAATTAAAGACTATTGGATCAATCGAATTTCGGTGCATTTTTAAATTATTTCTTTTAAAAATAGTCATTCAATTTTGTTTAATTTGTATTTTCAAAAGGTGAAAGCTAAAAAGTAATTATTCTTAGAATATTTTTAGAATAACATTTTGCGCAATGTGCATTTTGATTGGTTGAACCTCTTTTTGTTTGCCTTCTTTAACAATCTTTGGACTGTGCTAGGCCTATTTTGGTAGAATGTTTTGAATATTTAAAGAAATCATTTTCTTAGATTACCGGTGGGGGTTTTCCACTGACAAATCAGATTTGAATATGGCACATTTAAATAATTCTTGCTACCTATCAAATGCTGGAAATATTGGCTTTGTATCAAGTCATAGTCAATGTCAAACTCCTCTGATGCTATATGTTTTCGTATTTTATAGATGTACACCAAACCATCGTATTATGTCGAATTTAATCGAATCCATTCAATCAAACTATGAAAAAAACAACATAGCTCAATCATCGAGTAATCTTTTAAACGAGATTTTTGGTGGAAATTCAACATCAAAAATTGACAACACTTTAGCTTCATTTATGGGAACAGATGATCTAGCAAAGTTGAATTCATTATGTTCTAAAAGTTTTGAAACTGCAACTGTTAGTAACACCGGACCTGGGTTATTAACACGCACTCTTATCGATATGACGATGAAAGTTGGAAACATTCCTTCAAGTTGGATGATTTTTCCAACAATGTATTTTTATCCTTTTTCAAATTCGTACTCAAATCTCAAAGAAAATATTGAAACTGTTGCTATGAAAGTTGTTGGTGAATACAGAAATCGTTCTGTCGTGCATGCAATTCATCTGTGGGCTAAGTCTTGGCAATCGAAATGATTTTATAATATAGCAATGTTGTTTTTAAATCTTAGAAAAAAGTTTTTCATTTTGCTATGAAAACTCAAATTGGTTTAGAATTGATTGAATAGATATATGAAACAATTTAAGTGAATTTAAGGCAAGCCTGTTGGCTGCTGTTGTTTCTGTTTTACACATAAATTAACATTGGGTATTCCTTTTGGCTCTTATATGGTCTATTTAGAGCATCATTTCAAAAAGCAGCTCCAAAGTGATTCCTCACTATACATATATAGCCTTCCGATGTTAATTTTTCGTGGGGGTAAAAGTATTGAAGTAATCTATTTGAAACTGAGTGTTCAATAATGGGCCTCATATATATATATATATATTTTAGACAGTTGCATTCATCATCTATAACTGAATTTATACAAAATTCTTGAGCATCTTTGTTACGCAACCTTTCAGGATTTGTGAAATGATATATTTCGCCAAAACTCTATGAACTAATGAATATACCATATTAAAATCATTTGATGTTATCTTTGAGAAGTACTATCAAGAGACATATGCATACCATACCCTATTGCTGAATCTGCTCATCAGACATCATGCTATTGGCACTGCAGCAAATCTTAGAAATTCCATTTTTCTAAAATCCATAGTTGCACAAATTTTTTCCTAATATTTTAAGCACGTTTGACTTGCTGACAGGCTATGTAAAAATTATTTGTCTTCATTAAATTGAAATAAGTCATGATTAGACTAGTTCAATTCTGGTTTCAATTAAGTCAACTGCACTGCAAAAAATATTATTACTACGCAAATATTGATAGCATTGAATGTATATTGGTTAAAATTTTATTTTAACTTGATTCTGCTGGAAAAAATTTCCAGTGATCAAGAAAAAATGTCTAAAATTTTGTAAATTTAATGATCGGGGGTTGTGCAAAGACTCATTGGTCGGGATAGATACTTTGAGTACAGATTTGACTTGGTTTATACCCCTGTGATTTAATCTGCAAACAGAGGAACCATTTTTATATTATCATCTGCCTTGCTTTACTCAATTGGGTTGGTCTCATTAAATTGATGAGAGACTTTGATACAAGATCATTGATCTTGTATCAAAGTCTCCATTTCTGCTCCAATTCGTTTTACTGCATAGACATGAAAATAAAGTATATATGTTAAGTCAGTTGATATATTGAAAAGAAAGAGTCAACTCTATGGCTTCATATGTGTAGAAGTTTATAAATAACTATTTTTTAGTGAAATGTAATTTTGTGCAGTTCATGCATGGACAAAACTATTTAAAATTGTGTCTCCTTCAGCTCAGGTTCCTCTTATAATATCTTGAAAATTGAAAAAAAGGAAAAAAACCACATGATTGTGATAAATTGCTCAAAAAATTCAAATGCAATGTTTACTACAGTGATATCTATCGTGTAACTGTTTCCAAATGTTCACCAAGATTTATCCTTTAAAAGCTGTGAAAGATACCACTGAATTTTTCATCAGCATGGTTCTTCAGGTTACTCCCAAATTTCTGCGAACTAAAAAATAACCTGCTATTGTCAAGAAAGAGCTCGTTATTTTACAATGTTCTTGGAATAACTGTATTAAAAGCATTTAAAGGCTCTTAACATTGACATTATTAATAGGTTTTAAAACTTTTTAATCCAACAACAATGTTATGTTAGATTGTAAAAATATAAGGTAAAATAACTAAGCATTTCTTTTGCTTTTGGTTCATATCAACAATATTACAAGTTTGATTGCTCATATCCATGTTACTCTACTGCCCAATTCTTGGCATAATTCTATTTTTTGACAACAAACAAATAGTATTTAACTCGATTGAGGTCATAAAAATATTCGCTTCAATGTCAAAATGACAATTTATGCTATGCTAATATTTTTTTAGCATTATCTGGCAATTTGAACTTTCTATTGTCAAACTTGTCAAAATATATATAGCAACACATTCTATAGTCTATTATATACAAAATTATCTTTCCACAAATTCTGCAGCTCACTACTTCTGTAAATTTTGCAGCATTTTCACGAGTTTCTATACATTTCTGGTCAATATCTCCTCCAATGTATTTGTCAATGTTCTCAAAATTAGTTATCTGACCAAGATGGATAACTATCTCAATCACTTTTTTTGCTCCCAGCAATACTTTGCTACTTCGTAAAGTATTACTGAAGTGGTATCACGTACTATTGCTATTTGGCAATATGCTGTTGCTGTTTGGAGGAGTACCTGACCACTATCATCTATCGTCAATTCATTGATTTGCTTAGCTCTTAATATATTTATATGATTGTTTTCTCTTGCTGTATCATATAGTTATTATCTTGCTTGCATCTGCACATGTTGATTGGTCCGTTGTTTTTTTCCTTTGTCCATTTTCACAGAACTGCTCCACTACGGATAAAACAATGGGTTCTACTCGATTGAGGTTGTAAATCATCAACTATTTTGATAATTGATTCATTTAGTTGATGAAAACTCTGAAATGCATGTAGTAATTATCACAATTAACCCTTGAAACTCGCATTCATGAAACTTCTTTACAGATTTTGCAAAGACATAGATAATGTAATACAGCAATTTTAACTTTTCCGTTTCCGGATAAATTTCCCATCACAAGATATGCTGAAATATAATTCTTAAATGTTAACTGCTACTGGGTTTTTAACTTGGCAATTTTATTTGTGGGTATTTTGCAGACCAATCGTATTGTTGATATAATTTTGAAAAAGATACCATGTTGATACTACTTTACTTGCAACTCACTAGGCTAACTAGACCGAACTCTCAGCATAAATATAAAATGGGGCAAGATCATCTCAAACAAGATAGTTCCAAACGAGTACTAGAAAAAGAAAAATAACTAAATAAAGGGGTATGATTATTACATGATATTTCATTGCAAAAATACCTCTGAAAACCATTTAAGATTTCTTCGAGCAGTTTTTCAACAGCAATTAATACTGCTAGTGATTTACCTCTTCTTGTCAAAGTTAGATGTATCTCTCTGTAAATAACAGTCAGCACATTTTTATGAAATTTTTGTTTTCATTTTACATCAAGCTTTAAATTGTACTGTATTTTAAATTAATTCTAGATTCATCTGAAAATATCCTTTAATAAATGCATTTCAAAACTTGATTTAGAGACAGCGATCATCGCTCCATTTTTGAGCAAATGGATTTTAAAATATCCCGAGTTTCAGAGTAAGTAATCCTATTTATTCGCTGAATCTGATAAGTTATTCAATTTTAAATTGCTAATGTTAATGATTTTTTTATTTTGATTTTTCATGGAATATTTACCATTTTGAATAAATCCAGCTACATGAATTCAAAACTGACAAGATTTAAACATTAGCTAAAATAGATGAAACCTCCGTTTTTTAACTTTGCAGCTTCTTCCAGATTTTTCATATATATTATCTTCTATTCTATATTATTATGTTTATGGTTTACTAGTTTTTAATTATTTTTCTTAGATTAGCTAAAATTCAAGAGCGATGGAAAGCAATTGAAAACTCTTGTAAGCAATTTCACATTTCCAAAATCTTTTAATATTTACATATATATTATAGATTTAATGTATTTCAAACTATGAAATAATTCTTTTTCAGCCTTACATCGCAATTATCATTTTTTTCAAATATTTCAATTTAAATTCGCTTTGTTGCAATTTCTTAGAAAAATCCTGGATAAAAGGAATTTTTTTTCAAAAAACTTTGTTGGCATCATATAGCAACCGGATGAAAATAAATTCAAGGTAGGTGATGCTTAAGGAAAGCGCAAAGAAGCAAAATCCTTTTTTAACATGAGATAAATTGTCATACTTGGAATTCCAAGCAGCATTCGGAAAATAGGAAAAATTTGAAACTCTGTGAATTATATATTTTCAGTGAAAATGCATTGCAGTAAATTGTTATTGACATTCATTAATTAAATAACTTACAATATTTCTTTCGGGAATCAAAATATATATTCGGAATCATATCGGTTTACATATGCTAATTCCCTGTTCACTTAAGCTGGCAGATATATCACAAAATTGGAGGCATTCGTTAGTATGCGCATCTGATTCCTTACTATCGTCGTAACCATTTACTGAGGAAGAAAGGCGTGCACGTTGATATAATATACCATCATAAATTGCTGCTGCCATAAAGCGATCTGCTGCTAATGATATCAATTTCAACAATCGAGGATCTTGAGTTGAAGCTCCGCCTTTTTGAAGAAAATACTGGGAGACCGCTTCAGGCACGGTAGGAGAATACCCATCTAGATCTTTCATGAATGCGGAAAACTCTTCTTCTCTCGCTCGTTTAGCGATGATGACATTTTCGAGTACATTATCATCTTCTGTTGATCCCCGAACGACCCCATTCAAATCAGTTTCGAAAACTTCCCTATCACGCATTTTAAGCATTGAACTTCCAGCGATTTCGAAATCATCAGAACCATGTACAGTTTGTACGCCGACAAGATCTCTCTCGACGTGGTTTTCTCCATTGTTCAAAACTTCATCATTTCCATCATGGCGAATATGCTTCTCCGCCAATATTCTTTGGGCTTCAGCTAACGCAGCACGTTGGCGGTTGCGTTCTTCATCGTTATCAGCCATTACTTAGAATTGAATAAATGTAATCAGCGCTATTTGCATTAATGTGAGCATCGAAATGCTTAAATTATTTATCAAGGCGCCAAGAGGAAAGGTTCTATTATAGGCTAAAGAATCAGCGTATCCTAAAAAGGCATTACAAATATTTTGAAAAATTGTTTTTATAATAATGTAAAAATGTTACGAAAAGAACAGTTTGAGGCCACATAAGTTATCAATGTTGTGATACTGAAAGTTTTAATTTTTGACAATTAACTTAGATCATTTGCATTCAATTCGCAATAGGCTTACATACATTATTGGGGTGAGCAAGTTTCGATAAATTTTTATCCAGAGCGAAAGAGATGATATCAAACCTGAACTTTACACCTCCTCGGTATCGACAACTCACAGGTGGAATTGGCACTTGAGGGGCTACATGGGTGCATGTAAAATGCCTCAAATTCTCTGCACATGCCTTTCCCCTTTATCAAGCAAGTAGCAATTAAGTTTGTCAGCACTTTACAGGCTACACTGGTCCATTACCTTTGCCATCCAAGTCTACAATAAAGCTTAGATTCAAGCTTTTCTTCCAATTTCACAAGGCAGGTTGGAAATTGGAAGTGTAAAAAGTATAATGAAGTAATCTTATATTGGATCCCTTTTACTTAGAGTCTGATTTACCAAATTTCAAAAAATCTGTTCCTCTTCCTGTCATGGACTACAAAGTTTGAAGAAAAACAATTTGAGTTACTAGGAAAAATCCTTCAGCTCAAGAACTGCATTTAAAAATGACATAATCAGCACAACCCAACAAAGAAAAAAATTAGATTATTTTTACATAACTCATTTCATCTGTAGATATCCATGCCTTGTGCATCATTGTGATTACAAGCCGTACCTATCCTTTAGGTAAATCTTTCTCTACCAATGCAAGCTTTTTAAATGATGCTATGTAGACTGCTGGATTTACCTATCTAAACCAGATGCATATTATGCCCCTTCATCTTCATCATGACGTAAATATATATGGAAATTATGCTGAGCATGCCCAATAGGAAATTTGAAAGTACTCATTATGATCTTTAATCCCTCCACTTCTATACTAGGACAAAATATAACGTTATCCATCAATGTCTAAACCAAAATCCTTCTCCAAGATTACCATGTAAAAACTAAAAAAACTTTACCATAGTCAGAAGCTGTCAAGGTATTAGCTAGGATTACTGCATCTATTGAGAAACAAAACCGTATCTGTTAAAACATGTCTGAAAATCAACTATAATTTCAATGCAAAAGAATAGAGATATGCTAATGCTATGTATATGTTTACTTGGGAGTAGTGTGCTAGGCTCAATAATGGATAAAGTTCAAGGTTGGCAGAGGTAGTACAACACAGCAGCAGTAAGCAATAAGACCAGTTAAGTATAATAAGTGTATTAGAAACTTAGAAGAGTGAACAAAAACATAAGACTGGAGTAATAAATATGTTCCTACTAGCTCCTGCTGCATACCCTTTTGAAGTACCCTTAAAACTGGCTCTCAGGTAAATCTTGTTAAATCTTGCCGTCTTTCAGTATATGAGTAAACCCATAAATTTATATTAACACGCTTGTAATTATTCTCTAATTAATAATAGTATCCCTTGAAATTAACTTCAGCAGAAGTAAAGCAGAGTAATTAAAAAATAGACTGAGTAAAGTGAGATAATAGAATTGATCACAGCTCTAGATTAATATCCAATCAATTGAAAATGGAATTTGAAGTAGAATAGCTAGCAATAAAGCAGAGTTGTACAAATATGATGAAAATAGAATTAGTCTTTTGTCTGTTAGATTGGTTGAATGGTGTTTCAGGATATAATACAAACAGACATTTAGACATAAATCATACAGTATATATTACTGCATTGCTAGAAGTGAACTCTAGCAATGCAAGACATACAATTATTCAATCACATGATGAACCAGTAGTAATTCACTGTGGCACTATTCCATTGGCTAAAGTGAGAGCATGATGTCAGCAGTCAGAATTCTTAAACTGAGAACAGAAGCGATGATGCAGCTAACATAAATATAGGATTAACCATTATCCGGTTAATTCCTAACAGGAAAATAACTGAAGATATTTTTAGTTTACCATAAGAAAGTTATCACATGGCAAATTGTGAAGGTGTATAACAAAGAAATCATTAAAGAATTTAGAACAAATGAATGGGGCATGAAAAGTGGCAAGTAGTAAATAAGGTAGCAAGACTGTAGTCAAACATAAGTAAACATAGGTAAACATAGAAATGAGTCATGTTGTAGCATTTTATGGAAGTAGTAGAACCAGCAATATGTCTTAACATATAGTTGGTTAAAAACTACATTTGTTGTATGTCACAAGTGATCTGAAATCTCACTCCCAATCATGCAGGTTAAGTTTCTTAAGTTCTTATTGTGTTGTAGATAATCTACAATAATTTCTTTATCATCTCTTTTGTCTTGTTTTTCTAGTCATCATAGTTCAGTAATATCTATTAAACTGTTAAGTCCGTAGTCAAATTCTAGCATCATTGACCTCACATGTTTTGATCTATCTAAAACTAGCATACTGTTAAAATTATTACTAGTAAATGTAACATCCATAATGATATTCTAGGACACAGTACAGCAGAAACCTTAGGCTGCAAAATATGCTCTTCTCTGTAGTTCAAGCCAATCGACTTCCACCAATTTATTTAGGAATCACTTGGGTGTCCTGCATGTTAGGCTCATAACATTGTTGAGAAGCAGACAGATTTTATAGTAGTTAGATGAAACAAACTACGAGGTCTCATTTTTTTAGGACAAATGAAATGATAGCAGTCACACTTCAAAGTCTAATGCTCAAACTAGAAAGAATAGACTAACATACTAATAGGGTGATGCTGTTCTTGGGTGCAAAAATTAAACTGACCTTTAAAAAGTACTATGTAAGTCATAATAGAAATATATAATTTTAAAAATTAAGAAAACGAAATTAATTTTTTCAGAAACTTGATAATCCATTCGTTTGGCGTAAGAGACATGATTCGAAACCGATCATCCAATCGCATAATTTGATGAAAGTTTTGAGATAAAAATAGTGCGCAAAATATGGAAAAAATACTGTTTGAAACATGGAAAAAATAATTTTTCAAATACTTACCATTTAAGCATGGCTGACATTGACGAAGAACAGCTAGATGCAAAAGAATGGGTAAAGCGTAGCCGTCATCGTGCAGCATTAGCCGAAGCTCAGAAGAAGCGGGCAAAGAAACGCGTTCGCCAAGAAGAAAATGATGATGAAAGAGCAAGGAGCAATGATGAAGAGGACTATACAGAGAAAGATTTGGTGGGCTTGAGAGTTTCACACGGTGCTAATGATTTTGAAATTGGTGAAAGTGCGATACTCACTTTGCGAGATACAGAAATTCTGGAAACGGATGAGAACGGTGTCGTGCGAGGATTAGCTGAGGATGAAGACGAACTTGAAAATATCGATAGAATAGAAACTAACCGGCGTAAAGAAGCTGAACTAAGGGCAAAACGTGCTCGTGAAGGAGCGTACAGAGCTTTCGATGATGAAGAATTCGAAACTCTTCCAGGTCAAGACTCTCAGAAAAGAATTTTATCTCAGTACGATGAGGAGCTTAACAGAGGAAAAAAGAAAAGTAGCGATGGTATAATTATTGGCAGCAACCTGATGCTAAATAAAGAGACTGAATTGGATCTTGAAGCCTCTCAACGAAAGACAGAATCTCTAAAGACTCAATCTCGTATTATTTCAGATTATTTCACTTCCGAAGAAATGGCCACGTTTAAAAAGCCCAAAAAAATGCGTCGTAAAAATCCACAAAAACAACGCGTAATAGAGGAAGATACATCCTCTCTTCAAGATTCTTTATTACTACACAATTCAACAGTCGATGGCAATTCAAGTGCTAATCATGGCTCGCGCGCCGCACGAAAAGCTGCTTCTGAGGCAAAGTCTGCCCAAAATATTGAAAATGACAAGAAAAAAAGATTCGATCAAGCTCTTAGTAAAGCCTCTAAAAAATCTGAGATTACTCTTCAATCGAACGACGTACCCTTTGCCATGCCGTTACAACTGCCGAAAGCAGAAAATGTTCTAGAAGATGATGATTTGGATAGTGATTTGATGGCATCATTGGCACGTGCCCGCCGACTTGCTCAGCTTAAAATTGCCTCCCAAAAGAAACATGATGCTGCTGCTGAGGTTGCCGGTCGCATCGCGAAAGAAAATGCTTCGAAATCTGGGCAACAAGAAACAGACACTGATAAAACTGAGGAAAAAGAGACTGGTCTTGTCTTCACCTCTGCTACTGAATTCACAAGTCGAATGCAATCAGTGCTTCAAGAACGTCTACGCGATCGTGAGACCTCAATGATTAAAGAAGCTGAGCGAAAAGCTCGTGATCGAAATGTAAGTAAAAGCGAAGAACCTGCAATTAGCAGTGGAACATGGTCAGTGGACAAAAATTATGTCAACACTGGTACGAGCCAAGTCACCGAGGATGTCAATGACGATGCAAGTATAGCAGCAAAAGATGAGCAAATACAAGAATCTGATGAAGAAGACAAGCAGTTGGGATATATGCTACGTCAGCCTTTAATCCGATCTAGTATGACCGCAACACTTTCCATTCTTCAACAGAGTGGAGAGTTAAAACAAAAAACAGAGCTTGCTGGGCGTGCCAAAGATAGGCGGGACTCGTTTGACGATGATGGGGAATCAGAGGGAGTTAAACTTGATTACCGTGATGAATTCGGCCGACAAATGACCAGAGCCGAGGCCTTTCGTCAGCTTAATTATCAGTTCCATGGGTACGGCCCTGGCAAGAAAAAGATGGAAAAGCGACTTAAGGCTGTTCAAGAACAAAAAATTCGGGAGCGTACAGCAGCTGATCAGAGCACTCTAGGAGTGTTAAAGAAGGTCCAAGAAGTGACATCACGACCCTTTGTGATGCTTCACAGTGGCAGTAGCAGTATGGGTGGTCCAATGGCTTTAAACGATACCGAGCCAGATAAATTTGAATTGAAGAAAGGGAAATCTTTAAAATCGAATGGCGGGAAATCAGAATCGCGAATAAGGCCTTCTTAGTTTGTACCATAGATAGTGCCTTTCTTCTACTGGAATGCATCTGGAAAATGAGATAAGATGTTAGCACTCTACTGTGAACTTTGATGTATTCATTTTCATATAATATAATTTGTCTGAAATTTTTTTCTGAGCGTGTGAAAGAGGAGTAGTACCATTTCATAAATGCATCTACAGATTGGGGGCTAAAATTTTCAAAGTACTTTTTCTCTATTAAGAAGTCTACTCGAATTATTTTTCTTGCAAGGCAAATCTACAGTTACCAGAGAATTTCTTGACCTTGAATTTGTACTTGATGCAAAAAAGTTTTCATACCGGCGCATCTAAACTTAAAGTGCCATCAAAACACAACGAGGTAGGAAATCCCATGAGACATAATGCAAAAGTTCGAAAAAGTGCTTGATTAGCTAAAATTTTTGAGTTGCCATTAAACTTTTTCAGATGAAAATCACTCTCAATGCATCCAACCACTACATTGGAAAATTTTGGTAAATGCATAAACTTTATTTTTTCAAACTAGGCAGATATGTTAAAAAGTCTTCAGGAGAAAAAATATCGATATTGATCTATAATTCAAGAAGATAAATGTAAACGCTAGAAGCAAATCTTCAATACCAATCCCACTTTACAGACCGATAAAATATTACAAATTGTTTATAAAGTACATACTATATATTTCATGCATAGAAAAAGCTTTCTATTTGAATAGTGATGTTTGTGAGGCCATGAAAAGTTGCACCCTATTAAAATGACAGTAAGTTTTAGTAATCAGCATAATATGACTTGTTTCAAACAAGAAGGAAAAATATTGCATTATTCAAAATATCAGTTGACTACATGCAGAAAAGATGAAATAAACTCAAATAACTATGGACTTTTACCATACAATCAAATTCTCTTGAAGTCGATATATATTCTTCGTAAACAGAGGTTCATATTTGCCACTTGCAGGTGATTTGATTTCAAACCAAATACTATATCACATTTTGACTAGAAAAAATTCGGGATGTAAAAGAATTTTATTGAGTGTATTCTTCCCTCTGAAAGGTGGAGGGAGGTTGATTTCTAGTGTTGAATAATTTTTCTTTTGCAGCCAAAACTTTGTAAAGGCTGATCAAATATTCAAGCAGAATGCATGAATTTAATTGAACTTAAATGGCAAATATTTGGTTAGTTTACTCAACATTGTGCCTGCCACAAGTGAATTGTGCAGAATGGCATTCTCATAGGTTTGGCACATTCAGAAACTTTGAAACAATATTTGAAAAAATATCATGCAGGACCTACAATGCCTGAACACGCTCTCTAGAAATTATGCAGTTTTCAAACTGTTATTGGAAACAGTTGTGGTTTATTTTAAGATAGTGCACACTTCCAACCAGTCATGTAAATATTCTTTGAGAATTGTGCTAGTCATACTCACTGGCATTGTATGCTTTATTTTATTTAATTTAAGACTCTGGCAAGCTAAGATTCCAGTAAAAGATAGATATACTGTTCAAATCCATCATTGTGCCAGTAAATTTTATTATCCAATATTATATATTGCGGAATTATTCATTTTGACAATAATTTGTCATTTTTCAAGTTTTGTACACTAAATTTGACTTATGACTTTTTTTGTTAGAAACATGAAACGCAGTAAAGCACAAGAAACTGTGACAGAAATGTGTGCATTTATCATGCACTAATTGTGTTAATAGAAGTGAGTTAACTTCATCAACACAACAAAATATATAACCCTACTGGAATCTGTGCAGCCAATTTACTTGGAACGTCATAAATAAACACTGACCGCAGCTATAAAAATAGAATTAATCCCTAAGGGAGTTAATTCCTAACAATTTCCCATGTAAGATGCAACACTATTTGATTTTTGTTGAGTTTGATAATGATGCTGTTTGATTTTAATCATTCTATTGAGATATCCTATTTCACTCTCATATTTCTTTGATTGCAGTTTGGCAACCACTAGTAGCTTCTAGAAATTATCTTTCACAGCAGCAATAGTCCTGGTGCATGTTAAAGATTATAGGTACAAAATAAACTATTCAATAACCAACATTTATGTGTTTTGGAATATTGCTCTTAGGTCATTTTTTCGGCCTATCTGCCCTTTTTCTTTGACATGCGCAAGGTTGATTACCAGTAGCTTACAATGATGGAATATATGTCTAATTGATTTTGCATTGAATTTGTCTCCAGCTTATTTAACATTTCTGAAAACTGTTGTTGGTTTGATGATGCAATCATGTGCAAAAAAACTGTCAATTGGAACATACAAATTTATCACAATCTCATCGGTGCTTTGTTCAACCTGAAAATTTATTACTGCAAAAGTTATTACTTTCAATACCGTATAGACCATTTCATGTTGATGCTACTGTAGAGTAAATATGAAATCACCATAATTTAGTCAAAACTTGAATATCTTATTTTTCACGAGTAGACTAATGCAGAGATCATATTTGAAAGAACACATTACGACCTATTAGATTCCCTATGACACTTCTCTCAAAATCAACTAGTTCATAAATACACTATTTCACGCGACTATTGAATCATTTTGCTAAGTGCTACAATCTGACGCTTATTTGAGAAACTACTGACTTTTGGCTATTCTACACATAATAACTCAAAGGGGATATTCCTTTCAAATCGACTAAAGCAGTCCGAACTCTACTGGAGCATTCCGTTTAAATCGACTAAAGCAGTCCGAAACTTTGAAGTGAAGAAAACGAGTCGAGCACAGAGAGGCAAGAGAAAGAATCGACTGGAGCATAATGGAGGGGATTCTGAGAAATACAGCTATTCAAGGTTTAGAACGACTGGAATGGAGTGAAGGGAGATAAGAAAGCAACCGAAGTGCAGCGAAAGGAGTTTTAAAAGTAAAGCTACCCGAAGTTCAGAACAACCCGAGCGCAGGAAGGAGAAAGTATAAAATAATAGGAGTGCAGCGAGGAAAGAATGCCCGAACAAAAGCGAGTGACTGATGCATTAGTTTGTTCTCAGCGAAAATTTATTTAAAGCGCTATATTCGAAGTAACAGTTGTAAATATGCACGCATCTCTATTTGTATGTCACAGTATGTAATTATTTCTGTCCTATATTCAAATCAACTCATTCAACAGAAATATACTCATATGCTCTCGAGTAAATCTAAGAAGAGTAATTTTGTATGCACTACTTTCTCTCTGTATGAGTATGAAATTATTCTTTAGCCCTACCAGATACCCCCCTCTCTGTCCATTCGTCTAAAAATGAGTTAACTCGATCGAAAAATAAACCATCTTCTCTAAGAAGCGCTTCAATGTTATTATGGCCAGCTCCGTCCACCCAAAAAGGCTTTGCACGCCACTTCGTTTGAGCAGCAAAAAATAATTCTTGACCATGCCAAAACGGAACAATTTCATCGCGAGTTCCGTGAATGATGAATATAGGGCAATAAACGGTCCTGAGATAAAACGACAATTAATTCAAATTTTTTTCAAAAGTCAAAATACTATATAATATTTTTCCATGTACCAGTAAAAACTTTTTCTAAACCAATTTTTCGGAACATCTTCTTAGCAAGTAAAAAAATCAATTAATTTTTTGTATAATTATTCAAGAGTTTCGTACTTGAATTCTTTGTTGAAGCAGAATTTGATCAGAGGCATTAACTTTTAAATCTAAAAAATTTCAATTGACTAACTTCTTAAGAATAATTATCCTTTACGCTAGGGCTTATATATCCGCAAAGATCTTTCCATTGGTTCAAATAGAATCACATCCTAAACAGATTGCGTTTGTTATGCCTCTTATTATCGACAGAAAAATTTTATATTAGCTTTTCAATTCCTTCTTTTCTGTGCTTAATTAGTGACCTTTCGCTTTTAGGTTAAAATGGGGCATACTCAATCCTTTGTCATGAAACTTAATGAATCCAACAATCATTCATTTCTAAAAAGTCATCAGTTTCAACATTTAGTCACCAAATCTAACCAATTTTCAGCCACAGCATTCTATAAGATTGTTAAATGAAAAAAGACTGAATAAAATTCTGATTTTGTCATATAGAATGCGCGTCGGTTTCGTATTGCTTACAAAGACTATAAAAAATTATAATTCTTGATACGTAAAAATTTGAATCGATTCTTAATTTCTTCAATGACATAGCATGACAGTATTTTAAAAGAAAAATTGAGGATAAATACATTAGTAAGAACCGAAAAAATATATAATTATTTACAAAATAATCATAAGGGTAAACTTTTAGAAATCTCTCTTGTAAGGTAAAAGAAATTTTCAAACGAATAAGATTTATTCTTTCAATAAATGTTGCATGTATTACAAAAAGCAATATTTTTTAATACGAATCTTAACTAGATTCCTAAAATAATTTATATCTATCCATCTTATAATAAAATTGTGGGGATAAAGGTATTTTGCCTATCTATTAATGTAAGTAACTTTCCAAGATCAAAATTTAGCTGTCAACTAATTACATTCTATCTTGTCAAATAGTGCTTAACTCCACTTATGTAGCATTTCAACAAGTGTCACTAACTTTAAGAATTAAAAAATTGCTTGCGGCGCAGCAAGAGAGATACAAAAAGTAAATCTGACAAAATCACAATAGAATGTACTAAACTTAATTCCATATAATTTTAAATTCTAACTAATGCTTTATACTTTTAGTACAATAAAAACTATTGTTTATATTCAGTACTTGCAGTTTTCTAAACTGTATCAGACAATTTCCATATAAGTTTTTAAGAATGCTGAAAACTGGGGTGCTTATGCCCTGAATGAACCATTTTTTTTCTTTTTTAATGTTTATATACGAGTTAGATCATAATATAATAGGCAATTAATTCTATTATTTTTAATGAGACCCATGAAGTAGGACAGCTGTTTCAGTGGTGTGGTAATTTGAATCGTGTGCGCTTAATGAATATAGCGAAAATTCTCATATAATTAGATTTGAGGTTTGCAGAGCGTAAAACCTCTGCTAGCACTATTATTATTACCCAGTCGCTTTCCAATTGAGTTTTCTCGTCAGTTCTTAATGGTTCTGCACAACCAACCGCACAAAAAATTTCATATAGGTATAAGTAATGTGCATAAGTTTGTCTTTCGTAGCATTGCATATACTCAAGTATATATGCGTAAACCATTGAAAATTACTATCGGCATCCAATCACTCTCCGAAATTATAAACAATGACTTACCCGATTTTGTCGATATTGGCAAACATATCGCCAGGAAGAGTGAATCTAAAATTGAATGCCACGCGATATGCACTGCAGAGAGGACTCTGCAATATCACTCCTCCTAGTTGACGGCCTTCACTTGAGAGACGCTGGGCCAAATATAATGTGGGCCCGCTTCCTAAACTACGACCATAGAGAACGATCTGCTCGCAAGGGATATTTCGAGTATAAACCAGATGCCTATAAGCAGCTTCTATATCCGCATAACAATTCAACTATAAAAATAAGCGATATTTAAAATATAAGTTAGCTCTAGTACCAAGTTACCATTAATTTCAAAAGCATTTGATATAATAAACACTACTTTACACCACCCCTGGGCATAGAATAAATTATCAAAACTTTCCTCGGATACTCCACCGCTACTTTTACCGTAGCCAGTGTAGTCGTACGCCATGACATTTACGTTAAGCAAGCGACTAAAGTCATGAAACCAGTCATATATCATTCCCAGGTCCTCAGCGTTTCCATGACTGAATAAAATTGTGATTTTACTGCTTCGATCGATAAAAAATGCCGGTATTCTGTTTTGAGAATCAGTATCAAGCCAAAAGTGTTTGGAGTTGTGCATGTAGGTCATGCTGGGAGGCTGGAAAACCAGCGACGAAACAGCTGCTCCCATTGAGAAGGCTTACAAAAACCTGTCAGACTAGACCAAGGCTTTTAGTTTTTCATTTAGATTGGTTAACAGATTTCCAGTGCTCGGTTCAGAGAATAGCAAGTGATTAATATAAGAATACTTTGGACAATGACAAATGCATCAATTATATTATTATTCGGTAAGATAATTTCGAACAAATGCAGAAAATAAAAATTAACTCAAATACAACCATAAATATCCAGCTTAGGTCGCACTGGAAATCAAGCTGGAATCGGTTATTAATACCTAAGAACGACTGCTTACATCTTTTACAAGCTTATCTGTTATGACCAGCTTTTCTGCCTTGCCCTGGAAGTAATTCCCAAACGGAAGATCAGGTTGACATTCGTGTAAGTATATTTGAAATGAATAGACTGAAGTGAGCACTTCCATTACTTTGGCCCTTCATTTGAGACATAATTCTGGGATCACGGTCAATATCTAGGCCTCAACAGTCTAAATTACTGTGTATTGTATTTAAGATACTGTCAGGCACACGCCAAGCAACGACAAGAAATAGAATCAGCAGTTAGATATTGGCAAAGGTTTATCCAATGTGGAACAAAGAAAAGGGAATAATACTAGGTAATCAAGCAACAAGAGATTGAGCAAGGAAATGTGTATTTAAATATAGACATTTTCGACATTGAGCATCAAAAATAAAATGTAATATCAACAAATAGTTAATACCAGACATATGCAATTGGCATTTACTAAACTACAAACTAATATATATGTACACTTGAATCTCTAGTACAAATCCATAAGAGTCGTCAACACAAATGAACTATGTATCAGTTATGTACATGCAACTATAACTGGTCAGGTACTAACAGATACATTTGATACCATCATCTTATATTTTGGGCACACTGGTTTTACCATTTTTTATAAGATCAAATCACCTCAACACATATTGCAACATTAAGTCAATGATATCACTCACTTGAAAGAAATTATATGGATCTTAACTTCTTCGATCTAGATAGAGTCCAGTGGCCAAGAGAGTGAGCATGCAAAAAGTATTTAAATCAAAACATTGAACCATTAATGACATTGCTGAAATCCAATTACCATACAATGCACTTCTATAAAAAGTTGCGCTTTTACAAATATACAAAATGAAAGTATTGCCATGAGCTGGCCCGCCTATATTACAACACCAGTTCTTGTGACCTTTCAAACTGGCTGTAAGTTTTAACTCATTTAGATTTTGTTCTACAAACTACTTTTGTATTATGATCAAAAAACTTTGTGCTATGTAAGTGCTAATTAAAACAAATTCTTAGCATAGTCCACATTGGTATGAAAAATTAGGCAAAAAAATGTGAACTTTTTAAAAGTGTAGTTTAAACAAAATCAAGTGAACTAATTAGTGCAGTTTCTGTAAACTTGACATTTAGTTTAGTGCAGATTGTAACTTAGCATGGCTTTATTTTTAAAAGTGTGTGCATTTGCCAGGTGGAAAATAACATCACAAAGGACAGTATATTGTATTGCTGTTAGGAATGAACTCCCTAAAGTATTAATTCCATTTATAGCTGTAGTACAAGATTCAAGAAGATTTGTACAATGATACAATTTGAGGAGATTTGTACAATTCTAAAATTCAAGGAAAGTCACTCAAGTACAAGTTCAAGGAGAGTCACACATTCAAAATATTTGGGCTGTATGTCTTTTTGCTATTGTGTTGATAGAGTATCCTCACTTCCATCAATGCAAACTAGTAAATGCAATGTTTCAGCACTAGTTTCTGTTTGTTTTCTTGCACATTTTGTTTATTGTATTCTTAACAGTTTGATAGAAGTGTAGTGTTGTGATTGCAACCTAATTCCATTTCTGGTACATCTGTTCTTGTCTTTCACACCTGATTTTGTTTTATTCTGTGCAGTGCTTGGAACTTTAGTTATCTGGTGCTCTTTCTTGCATTCTTTGGTATGCTACCTGCTTTACCTTAGCAGTGCCAAATTTCTCTTTTTTTGAAGGCATCTTTGAGTTATCAAGTTTTCCAACTTTTGTGCTGTCGACATCTGTACTTTTAAAACTCTTTTAATTAAATTCTTCAAGCTAATTCTCTTTGCTGAAATTTGTGTTCAGCTGCTAGTCCAAATACTTTCTTTGCTCAAGTGGAATAAGTCCTTACATACTAATTCCATGCTACTCCTCAGGCACTGCTCTACTAAGCCTTACATCTTTTTTTTGTGCTGCTCCACAGTTGAGCAAATTGGCTTAATTGCTAGCTGTTTGTGTTTCAACTTTAATGACCAATTTGATCATAGTTTAGAAACATTCTAAAACAATAAAACTTAGGTTAATAGGTTTGGTAACACAAAAAACTAGTAATTTAGGGCCTTACCACTGCTTGACTCTCAACTGTTTTCTGATGTACCTGTTGATCTTAGGTGCAAAAAGCTGGAAAGGGTTGTTATGAAGAAGTGACTATTGAGTAACCCTAATTGAACACTTTGCTAAACAGAAAGTCTTAAGTTTTGATGAAGAATTTCTGAATAAAAGTTGAATTACAAATAAAATATGTTGCAACAATTAACACATGATCAGATTAATCAGCTGTGGACTTAGTTAAAGACAGCTAATGAAAAAATTGCTGCATTAAGAACTCAAGTACAAGCTCAACAGGTCATTTGAGATCAAGATTCCCCATCTTTGGGCTTTCTGTCTTCAAGTTGATTGGCTAAGGAACCTTACTTGAATCTGTCTGACCCCTTCTTGTTGTGATGCACAACAAAACAGGCAAACAGTGCAAGAGAGTAACAGTGTTAGGATCTAGTATGTTTTTGTCATGTATTTTGTTTACTCATCTACAATTTTTTCAAGGATTTGTAGTTATATTGATCTAATTTGGTTTGTATGTGCAAGCATAGTTTGAAAATGTTAACAAGATTTACTCTTGTCAGCACATGAACTAAGATAAATAAAATAGTATTGCACGTGTAGTATCTCTGTTTATATTGTTCTGGTTTTCTGGCCTACACTTGATACAATTCATTAGTCTTGACAAACAGCTCAAATGTACACTATATCTCAACCTGTGTTGTAAGTAATTACACTTTTCCAACACAACATTACTAATTTCAGACCTACTGTATGACTAGCCGCATATTGAGAATGTGACTAGCAGAAAAATAAAGAATGCTCCAAATAGGAACATCAACAGCTAAATTGGAAAAGGAACTAACTTATAGTATAAGTTCATTCCTGACACTTCTATGGCAATATGAATAAGAGTAAAGTCTTTCTGGCTCAGTTGAGTCTATCATTCTAGTTACAAAGGTCAAGATTTAGAGGTGATTGGTCCAAGGTACTTTTTGCTATGTTATATGAAGGGTACTGCATTAAACCAAGCTCTACCATATCTGCCAGTATATCACAAGTTGATATAAAACTATCAGAAATTTTGAAGATGCATTCAAAGTCACATTGGGGATGTGAACAATCTTGACAGGCAGCCAGGAAACATTTAGATTTGAAACAAGATCATCATCCCATAGTGGATTAGATTTTTGATTTGCAGTATTTAAGTATTGAGTTGGGATGGGAATATTTACTGCATTTGATCAATATGTTTGACAAAGGTTTGAGCAAAGAGGTTAAACAAACTCTTGGTAATTTTGATTGTCCAGCTGATCAAGGTAATTTTTATGCACTAGCGACACAAATTGACAAGGGGCATATTAAGTTTTTACAAGAATATACTAGCAATCTCCAACCTTGTACTCAAACTGCTACTATTGTTAATGAGGTGTACAAGACATAGTTGGTGCTATGCAACATCACTGTTTGCTCACTGCTGACAAACACCAGCATAAGTTGAATGAGGACCTATGTTTGTACTGCAGTGAAGCTGAACATGTTATTGCTTTGTGTTCATAATGTCATGGGGGCTGTCATAGAGCATTAAGAGATCAATGTTTGATTGGCATCATGTCTGTTATTGGTAAGCCTGGTTTATATTTGTTCATTGAGTTACTAGTTGAGAAAAAAATCTGTCACTACTTTGAATGCTTTGCTTGACTCTGGTGCTGACTTGCTGTTGGTAAATGAGAATTTACTTCATACTCTTGACACTTTGTACAAAAGATAGGACATACCAATGATCTTTGAGATTATTGAAGGTCATCCACTCTCAGGGGGGGGGGAATGATCAAACATTTTGTTGCATTTGAATTTTGAAGTAAAATATTATGTTTCATTATCAATTCTACATACAATGATCTTTGGTATCATGAATTGTTTTGGGGATGGATTAGTTGTGTAAACTTGACCTGGTGATCAATTGGTCTACTTTATCAATATGAAGCAATCTAAGCAAAAGTATGTCTCACAAATTTGTGCCCTCAAAGACCGAGTGGGAAACATCAAAAATCTAGTTCATGACAATCCTGCAAAATCTCACACAGTTATTGATGAATCCATTCCTGACATGGACAAAATCTTGACTTACTTGCCATCTCAATATCATGAATATGTTTTGGTTTTTTCTGCCCAATTTACTGATATGTTACCAGAGCACTTGAAATTTGATAATGGCATTGATATTCAGGAAAGTAAGAAAGTGCCTTGGGAATGAACATATCCATTGTCTGATCTTGAACTAAAGGTACCTTGGGAATATTTAGATAAACAATTGAAAAAGAAATTTGTTTATTCATCTCAGCTGCTAGTGAGTGCACCAATTTTCTTTGTTTAGAAAAAGATTGGTGATTTACAGCCAGTGATTTATTATCAAAGTTTGAACAAAATCACAAAGATAAATAGATACCCACCACCTCTAATTCATAAAATGTCACATAGTTCTGCTAAAACTTGCATTTTTCCAAGAAATGAACTACTTGGAGCATACAGTTTGTTTTGTATTTGGAAGGGGGATGAATTAAAGACTGCTTTCAGATGCCACTTTGGACATTTTGAATATAGGATAATGCCCTTTGGATTGAATAATGCACCTGCAGTATTTCAGAACCTTATGAATAAAATTTTGTTTGACTGCTTGGATTTCATTTGCATGGAATATCCCAATGACATTCTTATATACTTAGAATCATTAGAATAACACTATGAATATGTATCTATGATTTTTGAACTTCTTTCTGAGAATCAACTATATGTAAAATCAGAGAAGTGTTAATTTCTTGCAGCATCTGTTGATTTTATGGGTTATACTATTTTTAATCTTTTCATTGGGATGGTTCCAAAGAAAATTTTGAGTATAATGTCTTGACTTGCTCCAACAATTGCCAAGAAATTACAGTCATTTCTGTGTGATTTAAACTTTCAGATAATATTTTGTGCTGAAAAAGATGGAGCAAAATTTAATGCATTAAGTCAAGGACAGAACTATTAGCTTCAAGAGTCCAATCAACAGGTTATACATCAAAATCAGGTGTTATTGCCCAAAGGATGTTTTCTTGCGGCAGTTACCCAAGGAAAGAGTCTGATGAATTGAATCAAGCTTGCTCAAGCAGATGATTTGGAAATTGAAGGTTTGAAAACCAAAAATGGTTTCAGCCATAGAGATTTATGTACCTTACATTACAAACTAGCTGTTATTTCAAAGGATCTATGTCTAGAGATTTTGGAGGCTTGCTACAATTCACTTTTTGCTGGCCATGGTACAATTTGGAAGACTTCTAAGTTCATTACTAAGGAATACTGCGTGAAGAATAGATTGGGGAATACAACGCAAACAACAGAATAATAATAGACAAAACACAATAGTTAAAATATATAATATTATGAAGGGAGCGCGAGGGAATCTTCTCAATTACTATCAACTTTACTCTGCACAGTAGCAGGGTAAAAGTTGTTGAAAAAGATGAAGAGTGAGAGATGTATTTGTTTGATAACAAATATCAAGCCTGGATCGGCCAGATACTTAATTATGGGGTTACTCCGCTGGACGTTTATCGGAGATGTGGATTTTGGGAAACAAAGAAAATACTTTGTGGAATTGTGAAATACGGTGTAGACAATAAAGACGTGGATATCGTTTGAAGGATCTTTTTTGTATAAAGGAGGAAAGTTAAGGTGTGTGCTCCTATATTGTGATGTACTGGTGGTCAGGTATGGGTAACAATTTTGCTCCTTACATTCAGTCTTGTCATATTTGTGTTCATTCAAAGCCAATGCATTTGAAGCCTGGTGGGTTACTTCATCTATTTTCTGTTTTTCCAAGACCATGGCAATCTATATCTATGGATTTTATTGTAAATCTGCCTCTAAGGTAAAAGTTTTGTTTTGGTTACCATAGATTGCTATATAAAAATGTGTCATTTTGTCAGCTGCTTAAAAATAGTTACCTAATCTAAACTCTTGGATTTACTTTTCTATCAAATTATTTGTCCTCATTGCTTGCCTGATAATACTGTCATGGATTGTGGCTTAGTATTTGTGTCACAATTTTAGTTCATTCTGTTGAAGGCATATGGTATTAAACAAATCCTTTCATCTGAATATCATCAGTAACTGGAGAGTCAAACAAAACATGTTAATCAGGTCATAGAGCAGTACTTAAGGGCATATTCAAATTTTGAGCAAGACTATTGGTTAGAAAATCTGCCAAAGGTCAAATTCTACTCGAATTCAAGTCATCATACTACTATTGATATGAGTTCACTAAAAGAAACTTATGGTTTTTACCCGTCTATTAGTTGGTCAACTGAAGTAATTCCAGCTTTGCCTCTAATGCTTCATAAACATAAGTTTGTTAGGAATGTAACATGCAACATAATCACAAGAAATCTGTAAAGGAATACTTATATTATTTCATCCTAATTTGTATTGATAGAAGTGAGATAACTTTATCAACACAACAAAATATCACTTACTGAAACTTTTCCTTGTAATCTAAACTGAAACTTGATCTTATATTCAATACTGAAACATCAACATAGCATTAAGAAAAATGTACCACAGTTATAGAACAGAATTAACTCCCTTAGGGGTTTATTCCTAACAATATTCAGTATAAATTTGTCAGTGTTGACCCTGCAAAAAAGTCTCAATAAAGATCAAGCATTGGCAAAATGTTTTTCAAATCAGAAGTGTCAACACCTTGAACATAAGAAAGGGGAAATGGCCTTATTAAATTGTCATTTTAGTAATGCTCAAAGACTATCAATCAAGTTGATTTGGAAGAAATTAGGACCATTCAAGATCACCCAAAAGATTAATGAGCTGGCATATCAGTTGCGATTTCTTTAGTCAATGTGTCAACTACATAACATGTTTTATGTTTTGTTACTGCATCCTGTCAAAGATACATTTCCAAGATCTGTTTAACCTTAGCCTCCATTTGTAACTTTGGATTGTGAACTCAACTTTTTTGAAGTTGAAGATACTTTAAATAGCAAATATAAAAGTGTGAAGTGAAAAATTTTGGTCTTGTGGAAGGGATATTCAGCTAAAGGCAACAGCTGAAAATCTGAGGAGAATATTCTCAATTGTGAACATTTGATTCAATACTTTAAGACCTGTTACTGTTGGAAGGATGGAGGAGACGATACAATAGTATAATGTATTAAGAGGTACCTAAAGTGGGCAAAGTCCGATGTACGGCAGAGGGCAGGCAAACAGCAAAAGCAAAAAAAAGATTTGATACAGATATAAAAGTTTTATTAAACTTAGAAGAATGAACATAAACACAAGACTGAACAAATAAACACGTCCCCATTAGCTCCTGCGGTATACCCTCTTGAAATGCCCTTGAAATTAGCTTTCCGGTGGATCTCGCTGAATCTTCTGTTCCATAAATATATGCTGCAATTTCCATTGTTAAGTTTGTGACAATTCTAGAATTATTTAAAAAATTCTAAGAATTTCTTTGGTCAAAATAAAGCGGAGTAAAGTGGAGTAATTATCTGTAAGGCCGGTTTGAGCAGAATTATAGTTTGATGACAGCTTCTGGAATAATATCCAGTTAGTTGAAGTGGAGTTTGAAGATGGTAAAGAAGAGTTTCTAGGGAACACGATGAAAATAGAATCGTTCTTCCTTCAATTGAACTGGTTGTAGAAAATAATCCAAGAAGTTTCCAAGTGACCATAAGAATGATGACACGTGGCAATTTGTGGAGTGAGTGCATAAAGGATTCCGTAAAGGATTGTGGCAATGGTGTAGACATAAAGGATTTGACATCAAGGCGCAATTAGGATAAAAGGCGCAAATAGGCAAAAAGGGCGAAAATCATAGAATAAGTGTAGGCAAAATAAAGGCAAACATAGATGAATATTTACAAACATAGTCAAGCAGTTATGCCATAGCAATTTAAAGAGATGGCAGGACCAGCAAATATCCTGACAGTTACACACTTAAGATCAAGTCCACAGCTAGGGGAGCATCTGTTAGGAATTAACTTCCTTATGTACTGATTCTGTTTGTAGCTGCAGTAAGAGATTTGAGAAGATTTGTACAATTTTAATATTCAAGAAGATATCTACAATATTAAGACATAACAAGATTTGTGCAATTTTAAAATTTGAGAAGAGTCACACATTCAGAGTATTTGGGCTTCATGCATTATTGTTGCTGTGCTAATAAAGTGCCTTCACTTCTATCTATTCAATTAGTAAGTTTAATATTTCTGCAAAAATTCTTGTCCATTTTTTCTCATGCATTTTTAATTGCATTCCCAATAAATTGCAGCATGAAATAGTGCAAGACAAAAGAGAGAAAAAGCATATGAAGTGTATTTACACAAAGCAAATCTGTCCACAAACACTATAGAGCGTGTTACTTACAAGGAAGCTGTAGAAAAAGCAGAATAAAGAAGAAATCATCAAAACAGAGTTAGGAGTGTGCAATTATAAAAATGCAATTACGTAACCTCTTTGAATTTTTTTAAATTTCAAAAGAATTTTAGGGTAAACAAGAATAAATTTCATCATAAAATAAAATGCTCCAACTTACAAATAATTGTAGAATTGTGGAGAAGAACTGTTGAAATTTAATCATAGAATTCTAAGTTGGAGTCTTAGAGCTGTATAGGAAAAAAATGCAGACAGGTATAGGTCACAGAAAGTGGTCACGGGTTATATCTGGAATGAAAATTGAAGCAGTAACAAATAGAGACCTTGACATTCACATATACAGAAATTACTTTACTATAAAAAACTTAGTTTGATATATATTAAAAGTAATTTGTCTTTAAAGTGAACAGAATAGGACTTAGCTTGAGTTTGATGAGGATGTAAACAGCAATAAGCAAAAGCAACTTTTAGCATTAAGTCATATGATGCAAAAAAAACAAACCCCAGAAAAAGCTAACATGAAACAATGAACCTTACGCATATTCTTGTATGCTGCCATACTAAAATTGTAAACCGTTCAAAATAGTTTAATGCCTTTGAAAAGAGTAAGTGCATTTGTCAAATGTGTTATACTGGAAAGTAAAAATACACTAAATGTAGTTTGGTAAAGGCTTGCAAATATGTCTTCATTTAACATTGAAAAAATGTTAACTGAATAATAGTCAACCTCAAAACTTATATTTGATGGTACATTTAAAGACATAATTTTAAGGACTAACTTCATTAAGGGTTGGTTTTTATTTTATGTAGTTGTAATATAGTTTGTTTATAGTTTTATTTCCATTTCAGTTTGGTTCCAGTTTGGTTCCAGTTTGGTTCCAGTTTGGTTCCAGTTTGGTTCCAGTTTGGTTCCAGTTTGGTTCCAGTTTGGTTC
>JAULBW010049217.1:0-57694 GCA_032358265.1 Vaucheria bursata
TGAACTGCTTGAATCTTAACCTAGCAAGTTTTGAACGATGAAGCAAAAAATTTAAATCCTTCCCGCTTCAATGCAATCCTGGTTGTCCCTGCAGAAAGATTTACGTTTTCTGCGAATAAGTTACACAGCATAAACTTTTGACCTTCCGAGAAAGGAACAAAGTTTTAACGATGAGCCCTACAGAGAGTACCACTAGCTCAGTGTCAAGCAATGGGAACTTATTGCACGTAAGAACTGCAGCGTCATTCCTGATGAGTTCAGTTCTTCTGTGGAGAGTAATTTTCTGCTGCATTTAAAATACTTTAGATACTGGCAAAAAACAAAAACAATAATCAAATACGCAATTTTTTTAGTCTTGTACATCTTAATGCTGCAGAAAGTTTTCAACTGTAGCATTTTGTTTGCCGTTTTGAAGCTGAGGCTGCATTTTAGTTTATCATGAATGTTTTTGTTAATTATCAGCAGTGTTTCATTTGGATATTTTTCTCATCCTTTTTTGTAGGATACTTTTAATTATTTAAAGCATAAGAAAATTTTAATTCTGTGTTTTTTTTTGTCAATTCAAACTTTTTTTGTGTACTAAATGTAAGACATTCATTTTTTTAGTTTTGGTCAGTTCTGTTGCACATTGCAGTGCTTGTTGTTGTTCCTTTGAAACTTTGCATATATGGAATCTAAATTTAATGGAAGAAATTTATATTTCATTGACTTTTTTTGTGTTAATATATGCTACTTCTTGATCAAAAGTATACTATTTAGTAAATGAATTATTTTTTCTAAAACTGTTTTTAAGTGAGAAAAGTGGTTACTGAATGCTGAAATTGTGTAGTTCATATAGTTTATTGTAGCTGATATTTTCAAGCACTGCAGCCATTTGACCAAGATTAATACATTTTTGTGCATTACCATTGATAGGTACTGGCAAGTGTTTGCAAGCTATTCAGTTTTATGATTTGCCATTTTTTTTAGGTTTTTTATTAGGCATCATATTCGTGGGTATTCAATACAAGTCAAGAACTCTAGTATGGAGCTAAATTTTTTTTACAATTCATACAAAGTGCAGCAGTAAAAGCATTAACACTGTTCAAATCAAAATATTTTTGTGCTAAGTGCTAGCATGTAGCATTAATCAAAAACTCCATGCAAATATTGTTCAGAGAAGTAAACAAAAAATAGAAAATATTACTGCTACTTGGATTGCAATGCTATGCAAACAAAAGGATAAATGAAAGCATATTTAGTAAAACCTGCAGAGTCAAATGCTCCGTAGCAGGCAACAAAACTGTTTAACTTAGCAGGTGCTCTATTTAAAGAGGATTTTTATAAGCATTTTTTTTCTAAAAGGTTGAGTAAATAGTTCTATAGACATTGATGTACTTTAATTTATTTTTGTAACAAGTATGTAATTTGTAAAAATTAAAAATGCTTTCATTAACCAAGTTATAGGTTCTATACTTTTATTGTCATTTGAATTTTCTTGAAGAATTTCTGACTGCAATTTACCATGAAGTTATTTTTCTTGTAATTGCTATATTTTTTACACATCTTCATATCATTTAGCAGCAATGTGTAAGACTCAGCAAACAACTCAATAAATTTAATGGCAAAATCTAATTATTAAGCAGGACTAAGACAAGACATGACAGAATGTATGGTGTATAGTATATTTATAACACTTAAGTGCAAGACTGCTAAGGCTACTTGCATGATCAGAAGTAAATCTTCTCATCAATGTATTTCACAATTAAAACTACACGATGATTTGCCATAATTGTTGTTAAAGTTCAGTGATGACTTGCTACATTTTAAATAGTCCTATTTAACCAATTTTAGCCTCATTTGAATGCAGTAATCCTAACACATATTTAACCGATTTTAGCCTTATTTGAATGCAGCAATCCTAACTCAAGGTATCATCAAATCTAATCAACTTGCACTTATTAGTAAGACATTTTGTGCTTTTGTCCAACTAGAATCCTGTGCACTGTGCAGCTTTACCAATTACTCTAATCCTAATATGCTGATAGTCGTTAGTAATAGTTATTTCTTCAAGTTCACTCTGTGCTTTTCTGATTCTGTTTGAAAATAACTCCCTTAGGGATAAATTTCAATTTTGTAGCTGCAGAAAGTTTCTTCTGAAGCTATGTTGAAGTATTAGTATGAAGTATGAGAATGGAAGTTTTAGCTTAGATTATGCAAACAAAAGCTTCAGTAAGTGGAATGCCAGTAGGGTAATATTTCTTGCAAATAAAATTATCTCACTTCTATCAACACAATTTTGCATGTAGTAATATCCGCATTCTGCTACAGTTTTCTTTATATTTCTGTTGCATGTTACATTTCCAACAAATCCACTTTATAGCATGAGCTATAGTCAATAGTGATACCCACTCCTTTGTGTTTAAATCATCTTCATCATCATCAAGCCTATCAACCATGAGGCTTATCATTTATTTCTGTAGATGCATTTAAATGTTTTTATGATACTAGAATTTAAATGTTGAACGCTAGCCATTGCATTTGCTGGTAAAAATATTGGCTTAATACCCAAAATCTCAATGTGAAGATGCACCAGAGTATTACCAAAATGTTAATAGTTTTTCTACTTAACACTGTCAAACTAGTATTCCATTCAACAACTATTCACCTTGAACTGAAGACATCTTCCAAACATCTTTACCTGGCCTCCAATTAGTGCAAGATGACAATTACTCCTTGAAAGATTATGGTACTTTTAATTTTTTAACTGAAAGAGGGGTTGACTTTTCTCCCAAGGCTGATACTTTGAACAGTATTATGAACCTTTTTTTAACAGTTTCCTGCCTTTGAGTTTTTCTGCCACAAAGGACAATTTTTTCTTTTGAAGAGCTCAGCAAAAGAATCCAGTCTTGTTAATACTGAAGACATTACATGAGTCATATCCTTCTAAAATTGTAGGAATAAGATTTTTCTAATTTTTTGACAGCTGTACATCCTTTAAATACATTTTCTCCCAATAAAGATTTAAAGGTAACATTGTGCTTTTTTGAAAAGGTTCAAGTCAACTGTTGCTCACCTTAACTTATCCAACTCTCCTCCTCATTGGCAATTTTAAGAGCTTTTCCCTAATAACAGACCTGTTTAATGATTGACTTCAGTATAATGAATGAATATTCCAGTAAATACCTCTTCATCCAACTTTAATGCATTTCCTTTAATTCTTTGTGGTTTTATTATAAGTCCTCACTATTTTCAGCAGCATTTATCAGAGAAGATTTAAATTTCATAATGCTTGAAACCGTTTGAATGCTAATACCATACTTCTTTTTTATTTGACAAAATAATAATGCAGCTTTAGTGTCTTTCAGTGCATCCAGACTATCATTTAAATTTAGTTGAGCCATATGTACAAGAGCAAAAACTCAAAGATTTCCTCAACTAATCTATCAAGGTGACTTGTTTGATTGCACCATAAATTTTGAATGAACAATTTTTGTATGAGTTCAAAAAAATTGAGCTGAAAAATGAAATTGGTTTAAAAGTGTTTGACCTAACAGGTAGAAATGTTTGGGTTAAGGAGGTAAATCAAAGTTAAAAATGAAGTGTACATCCTGAAAAATGATCAACAGGCAGGTGTTTGGGCTATAGAGGCATTCGATTTATTAGATTTTACTGTCTAAAAAAAACATATAAACACATGATCGATTAGTGGAAAGAATAGGACAATTTTGTATTAAGGTGCCAAAGAGTGTATTGCCTTCAGCATGACATATTGTTAGGCACGCCAACCAATGACAAGAAATAAGATTAAACAAGAAAACATGTACTTTATTATATGTGTTTCTGACACTGAATGTCAGAAACAAAATGCAATATAAACTAATGACTAATGCCGGACATATACAATCGACATTAGCCAGACTACAATATAATACATATACGCTAGAATCTATACAACTCCTCAGGAATTGTTAACATAAAGGAAGTATATATCGGTTAAGTACGCGCGACTATAGCTGGTCAGGTCCTAACACACATGTACAGAGATGAGTAAAGATGAAGGGAGAAACAAAGAACATAAAAGTGCAGTGAAAGTTCTGTAATTGAATACAGGAAGTAGCTGTAACAATCCCATTAAGTCCAGTTAATTACTGAAATCTCTTTCTAAAGGTGTAGAATTTTCCATGGGACAAGCGGCATTCCATAGTATTTGTATTTGCAAATGAACATAAAGCATTGGAGATGAATTGTAGATTTGAAACTGTTTATAAAATGCGAATTGTACCTTAAACTAGTAACACACAGCAGATAACAGAAAACAATATTGAACTGGAATCATTGCAGTAGTTCTACAAATTCTGAGAAGCATGTCAACCATGTAATTTCAATACTACTGGGTCATGATAACCTCTTTCTTGCTCGCAGGAAATATATAGTTTGTTATATTTTTCAGAGCATTGAAAAATTCAGTTTTTTGACTTTGGCTTCTTTAACTGGATATAATTATCAATTTTTCCTCAATGTCAAAAACATTGTATGCTGATAGCACTGAATGGTGGCTTGTTGCAACTTTTTTATCGAACCATGATATGATATTAAGACAGCTAGTAAGAAATAAGTTAAATGAATAATATTGGAATTATGTATTTGGCCTCACTATTTTAAAAAATGTGTTACATTAATTTTAGACTTAACAAATTTCAAATATTGTATGGGTAAAAAATTTAAAGTCCTGTCATGTACCTTTTTCTACTATACGTAAGAAAATTTGGACAACACAAAAAAGGTTCAAATGCTAAAGAAAAAACTTATTAAAATGGAGTTTTCTTTTGATAACTCTTTTTGGAAAGGCACATTATAAATATTTATGCCCTATTCAAATTTTTTATTTTTATAATGCATCAAAGTATGTTAAAATATTTTTCCTATTCATATTTAATGGTAGAATAAGTTAGATTTTGAATGAGCATATGCTGAACGGATATTTTTAAGATGCATTTACGTAGCGATAGTGAAAGCGTAGCGATGGAGAGTGGTAGAAATATTTTTATTTAATAACTATTGTTGAAAGTAAGATGGCCAACCAAAGGTAATATTATTGGTGTGAACTGTTTCAATATGCACATGCGATTTCCCGTAGAGACTCTACTCTTGCTTATACAGACTGCCTCTTTTCACCACCGACTCTATTTTCCACAACAGTCGCACACAGAGTTGTGCAATCGAATCAGATTGTACAAGTGCTCCGGTCAATTGTCAGATTCAAATTTTTTTGACAAAGTCACTTCATCCTCTTTACCTGATCATGATAAAAAATCTATATTTATGCTCGCTACAGAGAAAAATGTGCCTGAAGAACTTGAAGGGAAGAGTAGTGTGATTCAGCAGAATGAAAATGTTGATGAGAAGTTAAGTATATATTCCAACCGGTGTTTACTGCTCCAAGCGAAAATCTTAGAATTAAAAAGCATAGTCAGCAGGCAGAAAGCCACCATAAAGAATTTGGCAGCTGATTTGAAATATAAAGCTACTTATGTACAACAGGTGATAGAAGATTATGAACAAGTTACCTTCTGTCATTTTCATCATGATAAAATTATACATGCACCCAGCTTTATTTTTAGGACCTTGAATACTTTTCGATTTAGCTTTTTCATATTTAGTATCTTATTAAAAGACGAACACCTGAAACAAATATGAATTTGTTCAATAATGGACTACGTCGATAAATCAATCAGATTAAGTCATAAATTCTCTAAAACTTATAGATTTCGGAACTTATTGCCAAAGTGGAAACCAGCAAAAATATCATCTATAATCTCGAACGCGATAATGAAGTTTTAAAAGAAAAATACACGAAAAGAATTTCTGAGCTCGAGGGAAATTCAGCTTCGATTGTAATGGATAGAAAAATCAATCATCAAGACCAAAATTTTTATGCATCAAAGAAAGAATGGACTATTGCGGAGGCAAAACTTCAGGTTTGATTATAAGTGCTTAAACTACATTAATAAAACTAACAAGAAGCAATTATTAATTTGCTTACTTAAAAATTCTCATAACATTCTAAAACCAAAAATTTAAACTTTTTTCTGGTTTCGAAATATCTTAGAATGTCATAAAATATTTGGAGCAAATAAAAAAATAGTCCCAAATCATGACTCATTCCTAAAGGTCACTACTGCTGAGCCTAAATTCATTAAACTAAGATAAATATTAGATTTAAATATGTTGCTTTTATTCAACCTTAATAAATAATTTTTTGAATTTTTGTAACCTCAGCAATCAATACACCCGCATATATTAATTCCACAAGCATAAAAGATTTGGACAGATTTTATTTCAAAGTAGGATAAAAAAACGCAAATTTATTTGTATACTTTCTTAAAAGATAAAATTGTCTTAAATTTTAGAAATAAGGTATTTCCATGTATTATATTTCAAGAGCCATTATAAATTAATTTTGTTGTGAATTTGACATTTTGAATTTGATTGTAATGTTGAAAATTTATTACATTCATTCAAAGATGCTTTACATCATCGTGTGTATAAATTAAAAGAAGTCAATAATTGCATATAAAAATGTGGGCATCCAAACAATTCAAACATCTCATTCTATATACTTTCAATATACCAAACTGTGAGGGCAGATATGAATTTTTAAGGGTATTTCTTGAAATGCTTTATACTATTCAATCTGCTTACACAAGAGATGTATGTATGTATGCATGTTGGTAATAGGGGTACATGGGATATTACAGAGTGATTGTAAGAAGTTTCGCATTAGGACTATGCTGCTTGAAAATGAAGTCATTCGCTTGAGACAAAAGCAAAACAGTACAAAAAATGGCGTTCGGAGGTATGTACATACAGTTAACGTTCCAGAAACTAATACCTTAGCCACACTTAATGCTATTGGTTAATAGTATATATTGAACTATAGATATCGATATACACCAGCAAATGGAGGTCTTTGGAATGGTAAGGTATCATTAGTGGAATATGTCTATTCTTTATAAGTACTGATACATGCTTTTGAGCTTAAACGTATCCAGTACATGTAACTTAAATAGCCTCAAAATTGTTCTTTTTATGCACATTTTAGTGTCAGAAGAATGATTTAGAAGAATAACATATTTTGCGCCTATTTTTAGTCACTTCAGTCAAATTGGACCTTGGAATGCAGTTATTCTCTATGATAATGTTTATGAAAAAGCTTAATATAAAATGGGCCTAAAAATTAATTGTAATGAGTTTTTACTTCCTGACCCTTTATTTTATTATTTACCTTCTATGTGTACTGTATGACCCCTAAACAAAAAAATGGACCTTAAGGGATACTATAAATACTAAGCTTGAAATGCATAGTTCTTGATGCTGTTAAGCAAAATTGAATCTGATGACAGATTGATTTGTCTATTAATTCTCTCCATATTAGTTTCATGTATACTTTGCTTGTCCAACTAGTGAAAAATCTATATTCAAATACCAAGCCAAATGATTGGTCAATTTCTCACTGTTCAGAGTCATACACCATTCCTTACCTGGCACGAAATCGTTGTTATAGGGCATTCACTATCTATGCTTTATATACAAATCGAATAAATTGAGCATTGAAGCTGAACTTCATGCCGAATTGTGAGCTGATTGCATGAACTTCATGAATTTTAATTTGATGACTCGCCATTTTAAATGTAGATGCCAAATTTCATGGTTGATATTGCTTTGGTGTCTACCAAATCTTCACCTCTTTATCAGTGCTTTTCCTTTCCGTAAGCCAAGAATTTAAACAATTGTTTATTAATGTAATTTTCATAAAAATTGAAACGAACAATTGAACTTTAAAAGAATTATTCTTTTGCATATTTATCAGATAAAAAATAATAGAAGATTTTTTAGTTGATTTAAATAGAATGACATTACAAGACAAATTCCAGTTGCTAAGGTGTCTTGCCATTTATCATTAGTTTGTTTTTAGTGATAGTTTACAAGAAATTAAATGTTTTTAAAATACAGCTTGTGAGATGACTTTTAAATTTACATTACTTTGTGAAAACTTTAATCTTATCGTTTAAATTTTAGGGGAAATATCAGTGAAAATAAAGAAGATGCCACTAATTTAAAGGAAGAATATCAACTGATCATGAATCGTGCCAGGTACATGGAGGAAAATCTTAGGAATGAAATTCGAATATTGCGAGAAGAGAAAGAGGCAGTCAAAACTGATATTACAAATCATTTTACTCAATACATTGAAGACCAACAAGTAATTGAGGGTAGAAAACGTCAAAATATGCGCGAAAAGTTCTATGCCAACATAGATCGAATAAGAAGGTGTCAATTTTTAAAAATTTTATCATTTCAATTTTCAAGTCTCTAATAAATGTTACCTAGACGTGCAAACATAATTCCTGTATAAAGATGTCTAGATTTTGATGAATAAAGTCGAAAATGTGAAGAAAAAGGAAAAAAAGTCGTTTAATCTTTCTAGATAATGCATTAGTAAATTCTAGATTACAATTTTATTAGTAGCTATTTTGTACTTTGTAGATAGCACCGTGTTTAATAATTTTTTTATATTAGCATTCACGTTGATGTAGGTTAAGCTATTCTTTTTTGATATTGCTACTCTGCTATATCGCTGTATACTGTAGCTTCATCAATTGCATGTTGACATTTTTTGTTACTTCAAATTTTTTAGTTAGCTTTCATCCTCGAATTTTCAAATTATTCAACTGGTTTCATGCAGCGTAAGACATTTTCAACGCTTTGATGTCAGTTGAAATTGACTTAGATCGTCTAAGGTACCTTAATGTTGTCATGAAGTTTATGTGTTAATGCATGAAAAACTCATGTGAGAAATTTTTTCTCTAATCTTTTTGTAAATGCCCCTTACCTTCACGATAAAGTGCGATAATCAGTAAATATTTTCTGTTGAGTCAGGGAAATGGAAGGAAAAGAAAAGAAAAATGCGGAGGATAATAGGATCTTAAAGGGTAAACTCCAAAAAGCCCATCAGCAGATTATTAGACTAAAACGAGTAACTGGATCAGAGTTACAAACTATGGATCAGAAGTTGAAGTCCCAAAAAAAATCTTCTGAGATTGATGTTCCAGTCGAACATCAAGACATCATGGCTGCTGAGCGCCAAAAGGCATGGGAAAAAGCATTACAATGCATGGATTTGTGGGGGGTGTGATTCGATGCAACTGCAGGAACATATCTTAAAATACTTATCCTACACTTAGTACATGTATCAAATTTTTGAATGCCATCAGGTTATATAAAGTCATTAGTTAAAGTTGAATTGATTTTGCAAAATAAGATTTTTTGAGGTCAACTACAATTCAGTTTATATGAAATCCTTTATTTTCAAGCTGTCAGAAATTTTTCTGTAAGACTTTGATTGTGCAAGAAACCATTTTGTCTCCACGAATAGTATGTAAATCTTTTTCAATCAATCCGTAGAGATTTTGGCAGTACATCTATGCTAGTGGCAAATTTTCATCAAAATTCTTTTTTGGTGAATGCTGAAAAAATTTCATTATCTCCAAATAACATAACTTATTGGCAGACTAAATTGTTGTCAATGAACATGGAATTGTGCAGCTTAAAGCTGGATAATATACTTCTGAATTCATTTGAGAAATATTGGTTTTCAATTGGTTGCAGTATATATGAACATCTTGTTGTAAACTATATGTCAAGTTAAAATTATTTTATAGTTACCAAAATAGTAAAGTATAAAAATTCATTATAAATTTATGTGATACTGCTGCATTATAGAAGCCTTTTTCAAAAAGTTCTCTGCACTGCCTTAACACATTCAGTTTTACTTGGAATCTCAAGTCACATATCAAGAGTGGACTAAGGAGTGTCATCAATATTCATTAATACTATTGAAATACTTCTATTGAGGATTTTGTGTAGGCAGAGAAGGTAAATTATTTCAGAATGCTGTCATTTGGAACGCTATTTTGTCTACATTAGTTTACCATGCCAGATACATTATAGTTGACATTATGGACTTGACGTGAAAATTCCACAGTGCCATTCATCTAGAATAATTTGATTGCTGTACTGCAGAAACAAGTAAAGTTTTCTTAGTAGATGAGTACTTGGCATATTAAAAAGCACATGGGTTAAACATGCCTAACAGTACTGCCAACACACTCCAAGTAAAATGTTGACTCTCTTATTTTGCAGGCATTAAATATCATAATATCTGCAGCTACAGTTCCATTTCTTGTTTAAGCTTGCAATTTGTAATTCATTTTGTTTAATTCAAATGAACCTTGTGGCCAAATTCTATTGTCCATTATGATGTACAAAGGTAAAAAATCTTGGTGGGAATCTGCACTATGTTGGAGATACTTTTTTGTCTTAATATTCCAACTTCAATTTCCATATTTAATTTTTGACCTTGAACTTCCACTTTTCATAGAAATTACACTACATTCACAGCATCACGCTTGTTAAAATGGTTGTTCAATTATTCCTTTATGTTTTCTTAAAAATGTACTTGACAAAATGTTTTTGTTCCTTGTTTGCTTAACTATTTTCCATTACCTATTGCCTTACCGTAATTCTAGTATTGTGGTTTCTGTCTTTTTCTCCATCTTTTTTTACTGCATGTACAGCAAAGCGTTTTGTAACTAGTGTTTTCCTTTCATTTGTCTTTTCTCTTCTTATTATAAGGCTCTATTATCCATTTTTCTTTCTTTCTAACTGCTTGGGTTGTCTAAAACCTCTGCCTCTGAATATTATGAATTTTTCTTATATTAGTTCTACTTTTATACTTTTTTGTGTATATTAAATTTGCTCACTGTTTCTAAGAATTAAGTCACCATCACTTTGCTGTAAGAATCCTCCAATACACCGTTACGCATTCAAATGGAACAGAAAACATAACCAGAATATATTTAGAATAGTGTATTAAACAAATTCCATCATGTGTTGCCGAGAGTGAATCTCGTCAACACGTTACATGATATGTCAGTGATTAAACTCGAATACAAACGAATATATCAAACTACTAGTATCTTTGAATAGAAAGCACGGCGTACAAATCAGTTCCTAACATTTGCTTAGTATTGTTATTTAAGCTGATCTTAAATCTTGGTCCATGTCAGGAATTAACTTGCTAACAGTTAAATTTGTTATAGCTGTGGAATTCTGTTTTATGGTAAGTCAATGTTCTGCATATTGGAATTCTGTTTTATGGTAAGTCAATGTTCTGCATATTGGAATTCTATGTTTATGACAAGTCATTGCTGGACTTTTGGTGACGGGCTAAGTTTAGGATTTGTGTGTTGCTGTGAAGTACGTTCAGTTCCAGCAGCACAATTTATGCCTGTGTAAATATATTCTTTGCTTTTATTTTGAGTCTTGTTTGAACACATTCATAACAACCCATACAGCAGTCACATCTGAAAGTACTGCATGTACATCAGTTTTATTTAGCCAGTAAATGAACTAACATGCTTCGGTGAATTGCATTGTGTACCAATAAAGAAAAGAAGGAATTGATATGAGTGGATCTGTATGATTGTGTCAGGACTGGCAAGGGAAGTAGGGTTAAACAAGATGGAATACAACAAGAAAAGATTACAAGACAAGGAAGACGGATTGACAGTAAGAAAGGGAATAAGGGAAAAAAAGAAAACAAGTCTATTAACTCTTGCGGTATGTGTGTACTTGAGTGTATATTTTGTTTTTGCTAATGTATGAAAATATACACATGAAATATATAAAAGAATAATTTATAATTAGTTTGAAGTTGATGACCATACAAATTTCCCATTGGCTGATTTTTGGAAAGTCATCAAAATATATGAAACAGAACATATATTATAAAACATTCTAGAACATGCGGATCTAAGGCATAGATGTAGCTCTAACAGATTGTCAGTTAATAAGGCACTTGATCAATTTGCTGGTAAAATAGACATACAACAATACTGAATCAAGTGAAGGTATTGGAACTTTAAGAGATTGCCCTACTTAAATGTTTCTCTCAGCCTGGACCCACAGGGGCACTTTGTTTCAAGTATGCCAATTGTTATATCCATTGCATTAGTTTGTTAAAGGACAATTATATTACCGCACATTTATTTCTAACTTTTAACCAAGTTTTTACATAAACCGAGTAGTTATTAATGTCAAACTTACTAATGAAAACTAACCATTCTTTCCTTTAAGTGTTGAAAAGAACATCTGGCTTTATTCGTTTTTAGACTGATCTAATTGCATACTGCTACAGTTGCATCTTACACTTTACATTTACAACATCTCTTGTAATACAGAGGTCATCCTGACATATTACAATGGTGTGTTGATCAACTTGAAAGCCTTAGTAATCAAAGAGTTAAGAGCTTTTGAGACATTTACAGACCTCAGCAAGTCTTTGTAGACTAGAAATAAATGCCTTGGGACATTGGATGAACTTTTTGAGTCAGAAACTTTGCTTGCACAAGGGCATTGCACACTTCATTTCCTCTGTTTCATCATGTTCTGATGGACAGCTCTATATTGATATCCTAACTCTAACCCTTTACATGTACAATAGCCATTTTAGAAAACGCATTGAAGTTTCACATCTTTACATTTCAGTTACTGATACAAGCTACCTTCTTTGTGAAGTAAAGTAACTGGCTTGCTCAAATCTGTCCAATAGTTACTAGTCAAGGAATTTACAAAGGTATTGCTCTTAGTGTTCCTTTCTTAATGCACTCTTGCATCACTGACTATTGGAAAGAGCATTGTTTAGTACCTTTTTCTTCTTTTTTCCTCCTTCTTCTTCATGTTTTTTAATATATAGTAATCAACCCAATCATTTTGTTAAAGTACTGGATCAAATAATTTGCTGCAAGTATATTACACCAGTGTTTGTAGCAAAAAATCTTACACCCAATGAGGATTTTTCTGCAAGCTGAGATTATGGGGAGGGGGGCTGCACTCACTGAAAACCCATAATTCAGCATGGAATTTAGTAGCTTGAGCTTAATGTTCAATCTGTTGCTTAAACATGTATTCTACCTAGATTTTGACCTAGCATAGAATTTCATAAATTGATAAGCCTCCTTCATACTTATATCTACTTTACATTTGGAAATTTGATAGTAAGCTTTAGTGCACTTAGCACATGGTAGATATTCTATACCTTCTATAGACTCTGTATGTTTAGGGTATATGACTACCAGTACTTTCTCCTTAATGAGCTACATTTTATTCTCAATGATACTCTAAATAAATTCACTCTTAATTTGTTAAGATAGATGCCACCTTTTATTTCTTAATATTCAAGAACACATGAGCATTTTGACAATGCTCAGTCTTGCCAAATTCTATATTCTTGTGACAATAAATTATCAAGTGTACATTAAGCTCATCTTCAGTTTATGAGTAAAATATTTACAATGTGTTCCAGTACGCATGTAAGCACAACACATAGTGCAAGAGCTATGATCAGCTCAATAGCTATGTACCATGTTTTAATAGCACAGCTGTTCCAAGATCTTCTTTTTCTTCATTGTGGTTATAGATCATCTCAATTAAAGTTAATCTTAATCTCCTGGAAGCTAGCATCTACACCTTCCTTAGCCAAAAAGACCATTTAATTTGGACTCTCCTTGCACAGTTTATTAGAGGAACATTATTTTGCTAATTATTTACTGGGTTCATGAACAGCCATCATTTACTACCCTCTTCATTAAAAGTATTTTGGGAAACTAGAGCTCCAGTACAATTTGGGAGAAAGTTTAAAATTCTTCAATTTAAAAGAGATTTTTTTGTACTTTGCATGGATCTTGAATCCATCTCTGGTGAGTTGCCTATTCTTGGCCAAGTCACAGGTGATGGTATATTGACATCACCATACTTTTAAGATATATCTTATAGTTTGTACAATCAAACGATTGCAGTATTTTTTGCAGAAGACAAGTTCTGTTAACAAAAGACTCAAGACGTATTACCTAGCATCATTGGTACATATTATCTATCCTGTTAAATATTATAAGTGCAGCCATTACAATGATCATCTTTCCTCAAAAGCTATAAAAATCTGAACCTTGTAGACCAGCACTACTCAAGCATATTTTGTAGGTGAGGAAGTTGACAACTCTATAATTTTTTAGGCTAAAAAATATGAATCAAATGATAAAAAGCCTAAGTCTGGCAAGATTTGAGTAAACCTCTAAGAGGGTCATCAAGTGCCAGTGCTATTTGTTCCAGGTCCAAGGTTAATGTTACTATTTACAAGTCAACTCTGTGGCTAGTTTTTTTAAAATATAATGCTAACCACAAACATTTGGCCATACAACCTTGAAGTTCTAAATTGCACTGCATACTTTCACATGGTAAGGAAAATTATCTGTTCTGATATCACTGCCAAGGTGAATATTTATTTCTATACCAAATCATGTTGATGAATATTCATCTTTTAATTTTTTTTTCTTTTACTCTCAATATGGATAATGCTTCAACCGGAAATAATAGTGATATGCTGCAAGTGGATGTTTATTTTATTCCTATTTTAAATTTAAGGCCTCATCTTACCAATGAGCACCTCATACCTGACATACCGTTAGTGGCAATAGAATATATATCTCCCCTTGCCTTTTCTATCTTGTCCAACAATTACCTTAATCACATTAGGAAGGATATTATAGGTAGTAGCATTTTTGGTCATTATCCTAATCATGAAGCTATCACTACAAATGTAAGGATTTTGAGCCATGATCTGCTGCAGCTAATACTTCTGCACTAGGTAGATGTACAGTTTAAAATTTTGGCATACGTACTGCCAAAGTTTGGGCACATCTAGTGCTGATAGCCATAATTATCACTTTAAAGGGTACATATTTGGCTTCTGGTCTTATAGCTAATCATGTTTAGATATCATGCAATTTGTGTACTGGGGTAAGTTTGCTTTCATCTTGAAAAATGCCGCATTAGAGAATAAATCTCATGCTTTTCTTCTACAGTTAGAAAATGATTGTCATCATACAGATGCCTCCAAGTACAGGGCACAAGATTTATATTGAGAATGATGTAGGCATAATTTATTACATTATTTTGGCTGATGATGTGGAGAGTACCAAGCCCAGTCAAGTTCTTAGCTGCTACAAAAGACATTTTAAGCTGGTAAAAAAATAAGCCAGTGGCCATGTCTTGCACTGCAAATTAAAGCTACAGGGCCTTCTTAACATCAATCTTGTACGTTTATCATTATCAGATAAGTTGAACAGGTTCATGATGCATTCGCACAAAACTATGTTATTATAGGTATCAAGATCTTAAAAAAGCAGACCAGTGACTAGGAAATTGACTATGCATTTATCAATAATTTATTAATTGGGTTCATCTAGATTTTTTGAAATATGTGTGCACCATATGAAAAATGGGTTTTTAATGGAAAGAAGTTAATCCTCTCTTCAAAGCCTAATTTCCTGTATTACTTGAATATGATGGGATGATATCTAGTCATATGGGCTGAGAATAGTTCTACACAAAATGGAGGTGTTCAAAAGTGTGGCCTTGTTGTCTCCTATGAAGTGCACTTTTCATGCACGATCTTGTAGCAGCTGAAGTAGATGCAGATTTGGCACATTACTGAGCATGGTAGCTTGATCTTGACATCCCTAGCAGTTATGAACACCCTGAACATTTGCTCATGTTCCTCTTACAGCATTTTGAACTGGTAGCTGGCCTCTTGGTTGGCTTTGACATGAGCATTGAGATAAAAGAAAAAAGATATGTCAATAAAATATACTAGTTATGCCTTTATATGGACAATGCAGCTCAGTAGAGAGTGTAAAATCCAATGTATAGCAGAGGGCAAACAAACAGCAAAGCAAAAAAAGATTTTATAAAACTGCAAAAGTTGATTAAATTTAAGAAGACTGAACAAAAATACAAGGCTGAATTAATGAACATGCCCCAACTAGATCCTGCTATATACCCTCTTGAAACTGGCTCTACAGTGAATCATTTACTTCATAAGCCCATAGTTTTTTCATTAGCAGGCTTGTGATTATTCCAGAATTAATTGAAGCATCTTTTGATATTAACTGGCGGAAGTATAGCGGAACAATTAAAGGGTAGACCAAGTAAAGTGGAGTTATGGAACTGATGACAATTCTAAAACTATATCCAATCAGCTGAAAGCGGAGTTTAAAGTATTGTGCGAGGAGGTAATGCTGGGTTTGAGAATATAACCATTGTTGAAGAGGTATTATGACATAGAACATGCGTAGGTAGAAAGCAAGTGAAGAAGTTTTCATAGAACTGTAAGAAATATAACGGCATTAAAGAAGGTTGTAGAACAAATGAGTCCATTAAAAGATTATAAAGATGACATATAAGATTGATATAAAGACACAATTGGGATAATAGGCACAATGTGGTAAAAAAGACAAAAGGCGAGAAAAAGCATATGCAAAGTACAATTGAATAATGTACAAAGATAATTGAGAAGATATGCCATAATAATTTATAGAGATGGCAGGACCAGCAAATATCCTGTCAATAAAAGGTGTGCAGCGCAGGTTGGCTGGCAATAAAAGTGATGCGCTTGTATCTCTATGTGAAAGCTGTTATTTTTGGTACATTAAATTTCTTAATTTATTGCATTTTCTCGAAGAAGACAATTTCAAGATGGCTTTGTCTATACACACCTTACTCTCTCGAGACTGCATCAACTATTCAACAATTTACCTATAGAAATTGCAAGTCATCTGCCTGTATATTTTTTTAATTTTTTGACTTAGCGCTTACGCACAATTAATGGACAAAAAGGAAACGAATCACAGCTTGTCATCCCTGACATCAAATTTGGTCCCAAACAAAAGGTCAAGCTAAATTTTGCGTACATCTATTAGAGAAAATGAGATGCACATACTTTTCCACGACAGAGACCTTTTGTTTGAACTATAATTTCAACGAGAGTGTAGACATTGAACAAAGAGATACTGCCCTTAACAATAAAAATCTCGACAAAGAACTTGCCAAATACTTGAGAAATCTTCAAATTGTTCTCATGAAAAAATCCTTTTCTTGGATTAAAAAAGTACTACTATGCAGAGTCCATATTTCACATTGATAATTTTACACGCTGTCAATTAGAAGGAAGTATAACTACTACAAAGCATTTGATTTGAACTCACTGGTGTAGTTCAAATATGTGATTTTGGTATAATCCATTGTCGACAGGTGTGTCCAGAATATGGCCAATAGGATACTTTCTTTACCTCAATAAGATGCTGCTTCAACAAGCTTTCAACTGATATCCTAGGCAAAGTCCTTTAAGAATTAACGCTTTTTTCTGCAGCGGTTATAGAAGGTTCCATCACCTAAAATATCATATCCCCAAATGTTTAATGGCCAGAAATAATAAATACATATAAATAGATGGGGTTGCATCATGTAAATATGGACTAATAGCTTTATGAAAATGTAGTCTTTCTAATTAGCATTAACAATAGAGGCATACAATTAAACTAACTTTATACTAGCCAATATGCAGTTTAGATATAAATCTTGCCATTAAATATCTTTCAAAGACAATTCTGCAACAAACAGAAGAAATTCTACGGGATACTTGTAGCCCTTATTTCTGATTGAATCAAACATAACTGCTTGGTATGATGAAATAAAATTGAAACTGAAATTGTGCTCTATCTGGAAATGTAATCAACAAAATTAAAGACAAATGCAATGACACAATTTGATGCTTAGTACCAGGATACAATATGTTTCATCCAATGTAAATAGATAATGCAACTAAGAAACAGGAACAGAAGAGAAGACACGGCAAAGAGATATTATGACCAAAAAAATATTGTATATCATAAAATGCATATTCAAATAGCCACTAATATATTGATGTATGCCATGCTACTCGGCATCAATATGGACACATATGTACAGCTCGGATATAATGAATCAGCTGAAATGTTATATCCGACAATCTGAAGCTGAACTTGACATGCTGTGACTTTTCATTTATTTGTTTTAAGTAAAAATTGGATGGGAGCGAATTCGGTATTTCTAAATTTACTCTTTATTGTTGATATTCATCATATTGATGGACTACTAGATGATATATCCCATTATTTGACAGCTTGAAACTTCACTGACCCCCCTTTGGTGGTATATACTGATATTTCTAATGCATATATTCGATTTACTGATGGCTTTTTGTGTAACCAATGTTACCAGTTTATGGAATGTCAACTGCATACAGTGAAACTATAAATTGCCAGCAATATCTTATTGTGTGCCCTGAGTATTAACATTAGCATACCTTTAATATTGTACGAGCAGTTGCCTCACATTGTGCTACCCCTTCTCCCAGCAGGTGCATTGAGGCCACTTCTCTCCATGCCAGGACATAGCCCCCTTCACCTGCAGCCTGATAAAGCTCAAAAGCCCTGGTCAAATCCTTTTTGCATCCCCATCCATGATACCACATCACCCCTGCGCAAAATGCAGCTTCTGCATGCCCATTTTGTACTGCATCATAAATATATGTGTAATTGATATTCCATAAGCTGATACCACTCGTTTACAAAAATATCAGATTAAAGGCATCAACATACACCAGCAAAGGTACATCAGCAGAGTATTAAGCTATCAAGCAGTAGAATATATCATTTGATAGACCATAGAATAATAGCCTAATATATATCTAAAAAGTCAGGCCTAGTGAATTATGTAGCATGATCAGATTTTTACAGTAAAAGTGAAAAATGTCTAAATGCAAATATTTGAAAGTGTAAAAAATACGCATATATTGAAGTATAACCAATGAAAAAGCACACAAACAATTCATTTAAAAAGTAAACTTTGAACATAAAAAATCTGTCAAGATAACCGAATTAATTTGTTAGATTTGGAATTCAATACCAGAAAATCTGATGCTGAAGTTGGCACAAAATAAGTCCTTTTCAATTATTCATTATTAGTGAACATTCGTGAAAAGATAATTTACTATATCCGAAGTTTATATCATGAAAGAAATATGCAAGAAAAAGTAGTAGACTAAATTAACCTGCAAGCTCAAACCAGTACAGGGCCTTTTCATTGTCAACATTATGGCCATAGAGACCTTTATGGTAAATACTCCCCATCAAAAACTGCGAACTCGAACTACCAAATGATATAGCTTTATTAAGGTACTCCCAAAACTTTTCCTTATTAGGCATAATGCCAGCCATCTCATTACCTAGAACAATAAAATGATATAATATAGTAATAAAAGAATAAATTTAAGAACAATAACTATGATAACAGATTTCCAAGGGCACGAAAGGACAAGAACATGATTTCCCGCTCATAACGACAAGTTGAAACCAATATTGTCACGCACTTTGCATATGTTAGAGGAATCAAATACAATGTAGTTTCATCACTAATAGTCATACATACTAGTTAAAGCTCATAGAGATTAGCAAAGTTAACAACAATAATAAATTGTTCTATCAGAAGGATGACATATTTGAAAAACTGACACGATGAATAATAAAATTTGCTATAACTATATAATCTTCTTATTTTTAACTGTTCTATACTGTACAATTTTGTATGAATATCCTGGACACTTTCCTGTTCTCTTAAATTCAAATGCTGTGCATTTTAGTAAAGAATTTAATAAAATCTGCTTGTAAAAAAGAAATGAAGATTCATATTAAAAATACAAAATATGAATTACCGCCTATTTCAAGTTGAAAAAAATAGTTATCAGTTAGCTTCACATGTATTGTTGACGAATATTTTAAAAAATCAATTTTATAAATGCTTAATGTCAACATACTCCAAATGTGCTCATACAAAAGTAAATAATGCACAAACATTTGATTGAAAAGAAATACTGGTACAGTTCGAATAAAATGAATTTACAATTGATGAATATTTACTCATAGCAAATATACAAAAAAATTCTATTGAGCTAAGTTCAGCATCAGAGTTTAAAACTTAACGAATATCGGCTATAATTGATGTATTCAGTGATCTCGACAGATTTTTTTAATTTAAAATTTACTTCATATTATAAAAAGTAAATCCTATTTGAAAAGAACACTACCATCATTGTAAATAAGAGCCAAATGATGTAGTGCCTCAGGGTGGCCTTGTTCTGCAGCCTTCTTAAGCATTTTCACCCCTTCTATAGGATTCACATCAATATTAAGCTCATCGTTTCCCACAATTTTTCCAATGCCAAGAAAGAAGAGGGCAGCAGAGGAGCCGCCATTGGCAGCGCGAAAGTACAATTCTAATGCTCGATCGATTTGAGGATTATTTCTTTCATGATACATACGTGCTAGCTGGAAAAAAGCATCCGGTATAGGAGGATGTTCAGTTCCAGCTCGGAGGTACCATTTTTTGGCAAAATCGGCATTAAATTCAGCTTCTCCAGACTCTTCCATTGCCATATTCGCCATATAAAACATCGACTATATTTAAATAAAATTTAATATTTGCTACTGGCAACCAGAGTACACAATAAATTTAAATATAACGAATCCATTTTTAAGCGAATTTCAAATGATATAGCAAATCTTAATTGATTCATACTATGGCCATTTAGTATCAAATTCAAAGATATAATGTAACTCAAATGGAACAAATTTATTTCGTGCCCCCCAGCAAATTTTTTATAAAATAAGTTCACTATGAATAAAAAGATATTACTGGTCAACACAGATTTAGTACAGAGCGGTATTTAAGAAGAGAGGTTAGCATATTTTACCGTGAGTCAAGATAAATATAAATTTTAATGATTGCCCATATTTAGACACGAAAATAACTTTCCTTAAGCTGAGTGGAAATTGTCTAAATATGTTGCGATTGGTAGTCGAAAAAAAATTACTATCTCTGAACAGAAATTGTCCAGCAGACTGGACAAGAAAAAAACCAATAATGATAAATAATGTTAATTAACATTTGCGATTATCCTTCTCCAGGTGGTGATTGAGGAACAAACAGGCTTTATGCCACAAAAGTATATTAAAATAGTTAAATTTGATTGATTGAAATATGCATGTAATACCATTGTGTGACCAGCCTTTGCAGCAGCTTCAAACCAATAAAAAGCGTCTTGATTTGTTATTCTAGGACTTAAGAGCTTTGAGACTGTGTGACTTAAAATTATTCCGTTATTATTTTGGTGGTCTGTAGTCGCATTATTAATTCGCTTTCGCTTTTTTTCTTCGATAACTTTTCGCCGCATTGTCTTCACATCATTGATAACAGCATTCCGGGCATCTTCCAATGACATCTCAGTACGTTCAACATTGTTCATCTCTTCCGAATAGAGATAGTGCAAACATCCTAGGGCGTGCAGTACATCAGTGCGATTTGACCTCTCAGCTTTCAGTAACCATTTTACAGCTTCTAAAGCTTGAATGCCAGTTAACGGTGGTGATCTACGCGCGATGCTCAATCCTTGTTCAGCGCAATGATCAATGAAATGATCATTTTCTTGTTCTTGCGTAGTACTACTTGCCAGAAATCGTATATACCCTGGACTCGGCGTTTGGAAGAGATTTCTATAGAAAGTATTTCCCGACGGAAAGCATAGCGCACGAGTGATTCGAGCTATTATTACCATCAATTAGCTTTGGAAACGAAATTTATGTAAATAAATGGAATCTGGCAATATAAAATCAATATCAATCACATTCTAAAATACAAAAATGATGAATACTATATCTCGTTTCCATAATATTTTTTGAAATTGTACATTCTGAATGTTTACAACCCGCGATTTCATTTTAAGTGCTCATGATTCATATGGAGAATTAGTTGATAGTCACTCTATCGATTACGTTCAAGTCTCTGATGCTTCTTCCTTTCCCGAAACTGAATTTACTGCACAGAAAGTCACAGAACAGTTTTTGCGGGCAGCAGCAGATGTTGAGAGGGGAAAGCGATTTCTCCTCGAAAATTTAAAGCATGTAGTGAAGATAATTAACGAGCTATCTCGTGAAGAACTAGTTGTTCCAATATGTCCTGGTAGCGTTGAATTATTCGAAGTTTGCTCCGAATCTCGGCGAACTAGAGTTTCAAGGTATCGTTATCATTCTATTTAAATAGCTTAGTATATAATTAATTATTTAAGCAATAATTTCATTTTGTTTTAATTCAATTCTTGTTTTGACGTCACTGTCATTGAACTTTCTCCTGATAATCGAATTGCCAGAGAAGCAGAAAAAAACAGCATACGAAGTATATTTAAAGAAAAATGCACCTTTATCAGAAATTAAATGGCTCCCAACTTCCATATTCTCAGTGGCAAAGAGCTAGTTTTATTTGATGTTTCTTGCAAACTAACTTGTTTATGACCGTTGAAAATTCATTGATTTTCGTTAAAATTTCAATTTATTTTGATTACCAATATAATGCATTATTTTACTTAAATAATTGTATTTTGCAATAGTTTGGATATTTACTTATCAGCCTGTTTACGTTTCTTTTTATTACTTAGCCTATTTTCTTTTCCTCTGGCTGATAGCCAATGTGTGCTTGCAGGTAAAGAGCAATATCTTCAGCAGAACATATTAGCAATATTTGAAGAATGCCTTCATATTACCCCAATACCACCTATAGTTAAACTCATTTCGCTGTTCACGGTAAAGTTAAATTTACTCAATTGGATCGAAGTACAATGCGACAGCCTATCTTGCAACATCGATTCGGACAGTGCAGCAATCGTCGGATCCATATGTCACTCTTTGTTAACCAAGTTTTTGAATAAAAATAACAAATTAATTATTGCTGTCAATACTGTCAAAAACGTAGTAGATGCGTTCCTTTTTGAAACATCTGAAAAAATATACAAATTTCCAGATTCTTTGGATAGCCTATTTATGTACCAAATTATGTCTGAAATTAGAAAACGGTACACTAAGAGTATTGAAGATAAAGTTCCTGAAGACAATCAACCTAAGGAAGGAAAAAGAAAATTTTCTGTGGAATCTTCAAACATTGATGATGACATGCGTAATTTTCATAATAAAAAGAAGGCTCAAAATGAGAATGAAGTTGAAGAAAAACCTTCTGTATTACTTCCAATAATTAAAAATGCTGAAACATCTGCTAAAAATACGGATGAATTGCTTGAAAAAGATGTAATCCATCTCTCAGAAAATGCTGAAAAGTTCCAAACTGTTCCTTCTGAACTCTTAGCGCAAATTGATGCTATCAAATTAAAATTAACCAAAAAAGCGAAGCGTTTTACAAAGAACGATATTTTGGAAACTGCACAAGTCATATCTAATTTGCTGAAAGCATCAGCTTCGTTTCAGCAAGGAGGGTTACTTTTAGTATGCGAAGCCTTGGATTTAGAATCAAATAATGTATCAGATGAACTTTATTCGGACCTCTGTACCCTGACTGTGACCCCTTCTTTGGGCCTTAATGGATGTTTTGAGTTTGCTAAAGGGATTTTGCTGCCCTGTGCTAGGGGCTTGGTGGCTCCAGCCTCTCGGGTACTAGTCACAGGTTTGTAGATTTGTGAAATTTATACGTTTCTAAAATATTTTAGAGTTCTATGTATATCGTAAGAAAAATTTAGTAACAAAATTTATTTCATAATTAATTGAAGTAAATATGTTGATTTTTGTTACAAGATTATGGCGCCTTTCCAGGAATTGTAGTATGTATAGTTTGTCCAAATCCATTCCATTGAGGGATGTTTTGTTTTCATAAAATGAAAATCTCAGTCTAAAGCATAGGTGATAATACTAAAAGAAACGGTTTTGATTTTTTTCATGAAAAGTTGAGTTCATTTGAACTTCTCGAGCATCTTTGCACAGTTTTAAGGCTTAAATCTCTTAAATTAATTCCTCCAAAATGGTGCTCTCATTATTATTTTAAAGATGTTATTAACTGAAAGGGGATTAATTTAGAGGGGTTTATTTAATGTATATATTATCTACAGGCATATCTACAGTGGCCAAACAGAGACCGCAAGCCATAATAGAAGGATTGATAATACCACTAATGTCCAGCATATCAACTCCCCCGAATAGTGCCCAATGCGAATTATGCCTTCGACTTGCTCGGCAAGCTCTATCTCCATATGCCCTTCCTGACTTGTTATGCGCCTTGTGTGACCCACTTGTGCTTTGGAACGACCTCACTATACCCGTGATAACCTCTTTATTAGGTATGAAACTGTCTCTAGACAGAGCTGTAGTCGACAAAATAGTGGAAAGATTGGAGACCGAAGGGATTCATGAAATCCAAGCCGATTCGTTGAAATTTGCAACCTTGACGCATACTCTGATATTGCGTTATGGGAACTTGGTGAAAAGCCATTTTGATGTACTACGTAAATTGGCTGAAAAAAGTAATGTGTTTATGGGAAAAAGTTGCTTGTCTGCATTGGAAAGACTCAAATCGTAGCAAATCAATCTCTGTAATATAGCTATAAACTGACAGCGTATATTGGATAGAGTTCATGGTGTTCTAAAATTTTATTCTAGTTGAAGTAGGTAGAAAAACTTTACAGTTAATATTGCTCTTTAATTATTTGCATGATGTACATTGCGTTATTTTTTCTTTCTGCTGCTTCATCGCTTACACAGTCAATTAAAAATATCTCGTTATTAAGTTTGTGGGAAAATAATTTCAAAACAGCTATTGAACTCAATATGAGAACAGAGATTATTCAAAAAGTTATTTATACTGAACAGTGTCAAGAACTACCACAACCAGTGATTGTTTAATTGACACTAGCACAGCAAAGCAAATACTGCTTGAAGCCCTGAACGAAGTAAAGGCTGACACACCAGTAAATGCATACATTCGAAGGAACACATTTAGTTTCATATCAGCATGTGTTATTTGAAAGTATGGCATGATGTTAGATATCTATTTATCATCCATAACTAATGAGCTCTAGTATTACCGATTTTTTTTAGTTTCACCATGCACAGCATTTCGTATTGATTTTATCATATCAGCAGTTTAATCCAAATATGGGTGTAAATTAATGTCAATAACAGTATCAATCAACTGAGACGCTACACAACCTCTTCAGTTGCATTGGCATAGGCCTCAGATGTGCATTTCTCTCCCTCTGAGTGATTGCAGCGAGATGCTAATAATCCTAACTAGCCAGTAACTATTTGTTCGTTAACACTAAATTCTGTTGACAGTGTTGAATGATATCTATATATGGTTAGGGCTCTGAACAAAGCGGACTAGATATCAATTTGTTCGCCAATAACTAACTAGCACAAGCAATACTATATGTTAATTCATTAACTACGGGAAAAATTCAATTTTCTCTAAGGTAATTGACATTCAAATTTCCCTTAGAATTTTTAGCACCAGTGCGCATAATGCAAAAAAATATGGTAAAAGAAAAAACATAAATTTGATCAGCATGGTATGCGAACCACCTGCATTGTGATTAAATTCTGGGTATGTCTTCAGCTCTTTCAAATTCTCAACAAGATTTAAATATACAGTAGAAATTTAAATTTTAACAAAATACAAGGCTCAAAGAATTCAATAGATTATGATGTTTTATTAAGGCATGCCTACACAAAGCGAATACGCATTAAAACAAATGACTATGGTATGCTAGGCACATAGTACAGTAATATTCCAGTCACATAGTACCAAATGTCTATGGCACATAAATATGGCTCATGTAGCTGTCTAGTACCCAGCCGATTTTGTAGACCGAGAACGAAATAATAATGCCAACAGTGCCACAAACCGAAAACCGACAATGAGAACAACCAAAATGCCAACATCGAACCACTTACGACTCGAATCAAAGCTGAAGTAATCTAGGACTGACTGTGCAGTAGGATAAGGACATTGCCCTGAACTAGGACAAGTAAGCGTTCCTATTTGTTCGTACACAACAATAGTGCATCCTTCGTATGAGTAGTAAACGAACGAAAATACAGATAGCCACTGAAAGTAAGGTGGGATGTCATTGACATTTATCAGCAAACCTCCAAATATAATTAGCGGCATGAGAATTAATGGCCTGTTAATGAATAAAAAAGGCTTTAAGTTTTCTCATTTATAAGACACACATTAGACTTAGATAGGGTAAACTTTAAATAAAGTAAATCTTTCGGGACTACCAAATCAGTCATTATATTCAAAAATCTAAAGCTGAGTTTGAACGCAATATGACTTTTTCATGTATCGCCTACAAGTTATTGGTGTAAATCATAACATGCGGATTTGTCATATCCGAAGTTTACTGTCCATATTGCTATTAGAATGCTGCAGAGCCGATGTAATTTTTTAACAGAATATTATGGTTGCATCATTAATAACAAAGTCCCTATGAACGCTTTCTTTTACCAACTGCGTTACTACAAAAATTTTTTAACAAAGATATTGCATAACACCAGTACGCATACAGTCTGTTATTGTATTTAAGTTCAAATTATTGAAGTTAAGGCATAACATTAGAATGTACACATTTATTTAATGCCATCATTCTACATGAACAAAAAACTTTCTGTAATTATAATGTTACCATTGCAACACTGCTGCAACAATATAGTACAATTGTAAATATTGTCAATTCCACATGATCAGTCATCGACATGAATTTAAGTTAAAACCAAAAATGTGTCTGCAGGAAATTTGTTAATATCATAGCACTTTTAAAGGAAATTCCAAAAACTCTTCTGTAACATATTTAACAACATAACATGGTTATGTACGTACCCTAAAGCTAACGCCACACTAACATTTTTAGCTAACGCTGATACTATATATCCCAAACTCATAGCAGCATTTGTGGCCAGGACAACGTATAATAAAAACATAAAGAAGGTGGCAGCATCGCTAGGAAAACCAACCATCCAATATATGATTGTTGCATATATCGCAGGAAATATCACTTGAAAAGGGAATTCTAGAAGGAAAACACGTAAATGTGGTACATCGTAACTATGCCATTATCGATAGCAAATTTAAAAGGGCAACAATACAAAATAAGAACCTATAGATATAAATGCATACATATTTACTATTCATGTTCCAGTACAACTACTTATTGTAATCACTGCAAAAAAAGCATATAAGTGTACAAGATGAAAATCAGTGATTTATCTATCCATAAAAGTGTAGAATATGTAGATTACCCATTTAAACCTTTGGGAAAATATTCTGATATACAATTTTTCAACAAAAATGCACTCATTATGAGCTAAAAAGTCAACAGAGCATAGGTCCACTTTTCTAAATCATCATCTTAAGTTAATATTTCAATATTTTATGCATAAATGTGTTCATGCACCTTATCAATGTATAGTTGAAAAATTTTTCAGTGAAAATTACCTGCAATAGTTCTTCCCAAAAAAAACGTATCTACTCGATATGATGCTGATCCATGTTCTCTTAAGAAAATAGGCATTTCTAGAGGAAATACTTGAAGAACTCCGATAGTGCCTAGGACACTTTGATTGAGCACCGCAAAGAATATAACTCCATTTATACCTTGCACATCACTCTACATAAATACAAATAATTGCAAATTGGCATAAAACAGTAAACATCGGGTATAACAGATTTCTTATCGCTAATTTTCACTTATAATGAATGAATGAAAAGTCATATTATGTGTATAAGTTTAGCTTCAATTTATACAGAAATTGAAATTCGAGTACAATAAATAAATTTGGTGATTTTGACAGATTTTTATTTCCACACTTCACTGCCTTTCATCTTAGCAAAAGTTTCTGTGAACATTTAGGACGCTATTCAAGCATCTACAATTACTTCTAAAAATAATGACCATACTCCTCAAAATCGTATATATATATATAAGTGTAGAAAAGTTAACACTTAGTATATTCTAAAGCAAACTTTCAATGCGAGAAACTTTTCAGGGTAATCAAATTAATTTCTTTTACATTGTTACCTTTTGTTTGTAAATTATAAGTTAAAATGTATTGAAAGTAAATTTTTTACACTTATACTTATAAATACATGATCATATAAATAAAAATGTGCTTATTTACAATGAACCGCATTGATTCAAACTCAGTGATGTAGTTATAAATTCTGATAGATATATTCGTACATATGCAGATACTGATAGAGATAAAATTTCAAATACATTTGCCTCTTGATTTTAAGCTAGATATACTGATTTTCAAACTATTTATAGAATATTCAAAAAGGTATTCAATTACAATCATTCTTTGAAGCAACCCATCCATGTAGAAATATATCACCTTTAATATATATAACTTGAGCGTTTGATAATTTGATTGGAAATTTTCATAAAAATTTTGAATAATACTTTGAATATAAAACTACATCATATACAAACCTGGGCAGTTCCTAAATTCAAGAAAATTAGTCCAACAGTTACTGCTACCAAGACAGCTTGAGCGAGCCGGACTCGTGTTAGAATAGGCTCCCGCTATAAATTTCAACAAATAACATATTAGCTATACATGTCTATACAACTCAGTACTCATTTCTCAGCATGTAAAGATGTACATATGTATGCATATTCTTAAACATTCATCAATATTCACGTGCATCTTAAAACTCTAAGATTCAATACATTTGCTTTGATATTTAAATAACAAACACATTTGTTAACAAATTACCTTGTACATGAGTAAAGTACGTTTATAAAGCTCAAAAAATTGTGTCCACCAGGAAGCGCAATACCGTCTTTCAGACACTCCATCTTCTGGTTTCAATACCTTATTCTTCCCCTGTCCAGAGCTTGATCTTTCAGCATATATAGCAAGAGCATCTTTTGCAGCGTCAGTGGTAGGATAAGTGGATATAATCTTATCCAGTCCAGATCTATTTATTTCTGAGCTCCCTTCTTCTTGAATCCCACTCAATAATCGAATGTAACTGCAAAAAACAAGTTTAAAATACTGTGTGATTAACAGTTTAAAAAATGCTGATATATCCGCTGTTAAGACCACGACCACTACCCTACGTTAAGAGATCATAATTCCAGCAAACACCGAGGCTTTGCCAACTAATATTCATTTCTACTTAGCCTATTGGGGACCCTATTTGGGTACCCCACATACATCCTGAATAAATGACATAGCAAAGTTGGGAGATGCAACAAAAAATAGTAGGCTGAATTGTGCAAATATACAAAACATATTTACAGTTGATATTCTATGCACTAATATCATTTGTAATGCCAAAAAATACTAGTAAAAATATCAGATTAGTGATATCAACACAGCTTACCACTCCACCAACTCTCTATGCTAGTATGTCAAATAATAGAATATATCACTAAGAAAACCATTTGATTTAAGAAATATCTGCTGTATTATATTTTTACTTTGAATTTGTGAGATGCGTTTATTATGAAACAAATATTTCCAAAACACCGTACAGAAATTTTTATAAAAATAATAAATGAATGAAAAACCTTAATGCACACATTTTATATCATTGTATTTTAAGCTAAATTTAACACTACTACCTCTTCATATCCGCTAAAAATTAGGTTTAAATTTGGGCAAAGAATAAACCATTTCAAGCAATAATTAAAACATTAAACTATTTAATTAAATAGTTGAGAACACAAATGATTAGGGCAAAAATTTAGGAAAGACTGCAATCACAATTTGTTTGTAAATTTGTAATTTGAATTTTGGCGGGAAATACGATTGAAAACATTTTTTCTAGGGGTGCACTAAGGAAAGATATTTTTATTTAAAAACAGAAACAGTTATAAATAACACATTTTGTACAATTTTAATATTAAAATACAGCCTAAAAATATGCACTTATACATAGTAAAGTTCGGATAAAATAAATTAGCTATTAATTAGCAAACTTTTGTTCATATTGATTAAACGAAAGAGCAATATTGTGCCAAGTTCAAATTCATATATTCGGATATAGTAAGTGGATTAAATTTGTTATATCCAAAGTGTACTGAACAGATATGCAGTAAAGTTATGCCAAATATACTGAGTTTGAATTTAGTAATTTTTTCAAAAATAAAAATTGTTATCTGCCAAGTTGAGCTACAAAATTTCAGATATAATAAATTTATTCGGTGGTTTTGACAAATTGGATATGCAATAAGTTTACAAAATATATATATATATATATATATATATATATAATCAATTGTAAATAAAACTAAGCATTTCTAGTGCAGTATCAAATTTTTATCAAAAGAAAATGCGTGCAACAAAACTTACTGATCAGCAGGATTATGCATCGGAGGACAAGGGAACTCTAGAAATTGAAAATGTTTAATTGCGCCTTCTCGCATTCCAAAATAAGCTGTTTGGCCTTCGACCACCAAATGAAGATGGGTAAACAGATCAAAAATAACTGAATTGGGCTGATGAATCGTACAAAGAACTGTGTGACCCGCAAATGCCAAATTTCTGAGTTTCAAAACGACTACTTCCGCCATAAAAGAATCCAGCCCTGCAATCAGAACATTGCAGTAGATAAATTCAATTGCCTGAAAAAGCAAATGAAAATTAAAAAAACGCTCACAGTAAACTTAGGACATAAAGAATTTGGATATGATTTGACTCTCTTCTTATATCTTAATTCTACTGTATGTATTTACGCTAAAATAGAAAATTAGGGTGACGTTTGGAAAAATTATGTTTTATTTTAACAGTTCTGCCTAGCGAGGGTCACTGTTATTGTACACCACACTAGAAACTGTATCTCAGCAGGGTGAATTTAAAAGGATGTTCAAACAAAGTGAGAAACAAAATGCTATTATATTAAAACTGCATTTAAAAATGCCTTTTAAGTAGTACAGTAGACCTACAAAATGATTAAATCGATTTGTTTTGCAAAAGAATATTTTAATTGTGCTACACCGTATTAACAAAGCATTCCTTGATTGATGTGTTTGGTGAAAAGATCAATATTGCTAAATGAATTCTCAAAACAAAATTGCCAGTTTTTACAATCATAAAAGGGAATAAGTGTGAATGATATTAAATTGTACAGGTGTCATTGTTTTTTGCATATAAGTTTTGAGAAATTTTTAATTTTTAATGGATAAATGCTATACACTGAGAGAGAATTTATGATCTTTTCATTAGAAATGCCAAATTCAAGAGAGAGCAATCTGATAAAAAGTGAAGAATTTTGTATATCTGAAAGGACAAACATACATTTATAACTTTTGGGGATACGCCGTCTAACATTTGAAAAGGAAAATCAAGATCAATTCATCTTACAGAAATTTATGACATTTATCATAAAAACAGACACATTAGTAACTTTTGAACCCATAAAAATTTACTACAGTCAAAAGGATTTAAGCTCAAGATTGTTTTTGATAATATCCAAGCTCTACTTGTAAAGGTTAAAAATGTTTACTCAATCAAGGAAATACTGAATTTTAAGTATAGAGTTGTCTAAAAATTTTGAATACGTACCGCTTGTAGGCTCATCAAGAAAAATAATAGATGGGCTTCCTAAAATTTCAGTGGCTAGACTCAAACGCTTCTTTTCGCCTCCCGAAATACCCCGAATAGAGCTATCTTGACCCCCTATTAGCGTATCTGCACATTTTTGAAGGCCTAAATCAGTCAGCAGAGTCTCGACTCTCTGGATAGATTCATCTAATGTGATTCCGCGCATACGCATTTTTGCTGCAAACCGCAAGTGTTCTTGTGGGGTAAGGGTAGGGATAAAAAGGTCTTCTTGCTGCACAAATCCACTTATTCGAGCCATTGTGCCTCTCTCAGCCTGTACTCCATTTACAGTTACACTACCTATAGACATAAAATTAAGAAATTGTATTTTTGAAATGCTCCATGTTGTGATGCATTAATGATTTGCAGGCAACATACTTTGAAGAATGTGCGCATATATGTTAAAATATTGCACCGTTTGCAGCACTTAGTGTTAGTAACATTGATAATTGGGTTGTTTGGAATTCAACGTATTTACTATTTGTGATATAGTTTATCAGAGTGTCAATCTAGTTGAATTGGTTAGGCCATTGGCAGTAAATTTTACTAATTTGATCAAAGTGTTTTTTACTCTTTTGCAAGGTTTTTGATGGGCTAAATTAGTGCTTACGGCACTAATTTAACTGTACCTAACTAGAGACGTTGTAATGAACGCACATATGGTCTTAACTATTAGCACTTATTTGTAATTTTGGATAGATAATGAAGAAATGAAGTCAAATGAGTGAAAGTTATATTATAATTTGCACATTACCCGTGTAAGATGAATTTCGTTGACTAAGGCAGTTGAGGAGACTCGTTTTTCCAGAACCAGAAGGACCCATGATAGCTCTAGAAATGGTAGAAAAAATTTCAAGATGCATTGCAGTTGATGATAGTTATTGCATTGTAATACTTTTACATAGCTACAAAAATAATTCTTTGCACTTATTTTTCTCAATAAAGTATATTATGGTGTTCGGAGATACGAGATGCCCGATTTTAAAGGAATAACATTCAATTTTTTACTTCATATAATAAGAACTTTTATACAAATATATTCCGCACACTATCCATCTGGTACCGATAGAGAAATATATGAGCTAGAATATTTTTCAACGTCATGTCACATTTAGTAATTGATGAAAGATTAAGGAATCACTTACAGTAACGACCCTGGAGAAGCATAACCAACAACTTGTTTCAAAATGACTTTCGTCTTGATTTCTTTAGCATTTTTTCGAAAAGATGTGTTGAGATTTACCGAAAGGGATACATTATACGCTAAGTCCATCAATCCCATTCCAGGTGATAAAGACATTTTACTCTCCGTCCTTCCATTTTCGACATCCATATCCGAAGATCCAGTAGCTTCCACTATTAAAGCTAGCGATATTCCGATAATACTTTTGTCGAGTGTCAAGTTGTGGTGAGATAAAGTAAATGTAATGAGATGCAGCAAATGTGTTGAGCTGTATTGAAGTCGTGCTATTTAGGCCGTTACATATGCAGATATCTAATTTTAACCAATGAGAAGAGAGTATTTTCATTAAAATTGATTGTTTACTTAAAGGCGGAATAATGTGATTGAGATGTCCCGAAGTGGCTTAAAAGTCTTAATACAGCTTAAATCTATTTAAATAAAGTTATACTGATTTAAACAGTTGGATTAGGATTTAAATGCAAAGCATAGGTTAACAGATATGCTATTTTTGAAAAATCGTTTCACATCAGTTTAGTTTTCGTTTCGAAAGCAAGTAGAGAAAAAGAAAGAGGGGCACAGCAAGTCTCTCAATATCCATTGCACATTTTCTATCCTATTCAAGATACATCTGCTGTGCAGATTCTTTATCCCTGTATTTTTCTAGTTGATTTTCAAAGATTTTTCATCTCCAATGATACATAGACATAGTATACAGAAAAATGATGAATGTGTGAAGGTCGTAGTAAGGATTCGACCATTGAGTCGAAAAGAAATCCAAGATGGACATTCGGCGTAAGTTTAATATTTTCAAAGTGCATAGAATATTATTTTTTGTAGCTATCATATTATATATCTATTTGTATGATGAAAAATATCCACAAGGTACAACATATAATATCACTTTTCAAAACTTCGACGTTATGAAAAAAGTAAATCAGCACTCTGCTGCGAGTTTTGATCTCTTGATATTAATATGTTTATGTTCTATCGATAATAATTTGCTTTTCTTTGCAACCAGTAATGCTGAAATTCAAGGATGCCACGTATTCTAATTAATTTAGAGCAAATCACATGAGTATTAGTTTTACTTGTTTCAAAAAACTTTCTTTCTTTATACCTAGCACTTTTTCAAGTCATTTCAATAAGTGACAAAATAAAAGAGCAACATTTATAAAAAATATCTATTATAATGATGGGTGGCGAACTCTAAGAAATCACTTCTTTGCTGCCCATAATTCAATAACCTACAAGTAAACCACTAATTTTAAATTGAATAAGCTTAAAGTGTTGAACTTGAAACAAATTTCAAGTAGTGATGTCTTACATCCATAAAGTAAGAAGCATGAACTTTTTGGCAGTATTGCTACGGTGGATGAAAGTAGAGGAGAAATCATGATTAAAAGTCTTCGCGAAGATTCAAGTGAAGTTCCAAAATCTTTCTTTTTTGATGGAGTATTTGATGATCAAGTATCTCAGCAAAAAGTTTATGAAATATGTGGGGCACCAATCGTTGATTCTGTGCTTCAAGGTTACAATGGAACAATATTTGCGTATGGTCAGACTGGAGCAGGTTAGATTATTTCATTTTTCACTAGAATCAATGCACAGTTGAAGTAACTTGGTGGGTGGGTTTTCAGCTCCTTTACAAGCTGGTATTTGCCAGTGATGCCATTTTATCTTGGCGAAAAGAATGCTCAATTTTGAAGTTGAATTATTATCCTTTTATATTCAAATACAAAAATTGAGTAAATTTTCTGATTGACTTAAATATAACAAGATCGTCAAATGAATTCTGGCTTGCTAAGGTGTCTTGGCGGGTGTACAGTAAAAATTGTACTAGCAATGACTACATGTACAATGTACTTATTTTCTTGGAGTAGATTCTAGCCATATTTGAAGACAATGCTACCAAATTTTTTACTACTCAAATATCATGGATTACTCATACAATATTTAATCTTTTCTGCCCTTACTGATGTTTCTGCACCACTATTGATATAGCATCAATGAGTCCTTTAGTGCATTTAACATTTATATGAATCTTTTACAAGTTTATACTTGTATGTATACTCGAATGTATGCATTATTGTATTATTTGTAAAGATTTAGTTACTAAAAGTTCATACTGGTCCATGTACTCAAATTTATGTAGAGCGCTGTGTTATATTTGAAGAGGAATTGAAATTTGGGATATCAAAAGTATATCAAGAAGAAAACATGAGCTTCCTGAGGACCGATTGATTTTACAATTCTTGAAAGTGTTTTAAATAAAAGGTTTTCTTTCTTTATAGGAAAAACGCACACTATGGAGGGATATTTAGACCCCCCAGAACAGAGGGGTATCATACCAAACTCATTTCAGCACATATTTGACAAAATTGCATTAGCAGACAATGTACAATACCTTGTGCGTGCCTCCTACTTAGAGATATATAATGAAGAAATTCGCGATTTACTAAGCAAGAATCCTAAAAACGCCTTAGAACTCAAGGAAAGTGCTGATAGCGGCGTTTATGTAAAAAACCTCACTACTTTTGTTGTAAAAAGTGCTATGGAAATTGATCAAATTATGCAAGCTGGCAAAAAGGTAAATTTCAAGTGAAAAATTGCCTTATTTTTTGTCTTTTTGCTGAATAGATGGCTTATCGTCATGTTTTTGCTTTGCATTATAATGATTCATTTACGTAAACTTGATTACTATTAAGAATAGAATTTATTTTTAGAAAACAAGAACATGTTTGTTTAGTGTTATTTTGATTTATCTTCTCTAAATTGAATTGTGGTTATCATTCTTTTCAAAAATATGCCTATTTTGCACTTAATAAGTTAGCTAGTTTCTTAATTTGTTAACTAGTTTATCAGATAATCAGTTTGTTGGTTGGCTAATTTATTTAGTAGGTAGTTAGTTGAATGTCATATAAGTTAAGGTATTTTGCTCTTAATTTGTTAGTTAGCTATTTACTTAGTTACTTAGTGAGTTCTTTAGTTATTTGTTCATTTAGTTAGCATGTATGTAAAGGTAAAGGAAAATTTGTGGTAAAGAGGTGTAATAGTCTTAATGTACTCATGTTCACCAAGATGTGTTTCCCCATTAAACCTGATCGTGAAATTGAGGAAATGTCCTGAATTTACTCCTAATTGCCTTGAAATTATTAAGGGCCACCTGTTTGGACCATTTTTTTTAAAACGAACTGCCATTAAATTTGGATGCATAAATTCTCTCTTTTGATGGTTTTTACTTTGAAACAAATGAACAAAAAATTATTATTGCCAAAGTTCTGCTTCAGATTTCAACATATAACAAATTTTAGATTTAACGAATTTATGGCCATTGATTCAATATATCTGAAGTGAACTGTATTTATATTTTGCGGGAAAATGTACTGACAGTGTCTAGTAGACTCTATACTATTTGGCAGCAGCTTTTGGTACTAGTTAATATACAACGTATATTCAAGCATTTTCTTTACTTTTCTAGGGTGACATTCATGTTGTAGTTCACAGAATGACATCTGCATAAAATATTGAACTATTTTTTTGTCATATCTATACTTACTTATTTTTCTCTTTTGCTGCCACTCTGTATAACCTATCTATGCTGCATCATCTTTTACCTTTTTTCCCACTAGTAAAACATTTGGGAGGTTTCATTCCCCTCCCCCTCCTCTGTCAAATAGTATTGAGCTTAGCCAGTTTATTAGAAGTTTTTTCAAAAAAAGAAAGACTTTTTTCTTCCAATTAAATATTTTTAAAAAACGTTTTTTGAATTTACCAAAACGTCATCCATTGAAAATAATCCAGAACACAGCAGCTATGTCACTTACTCAGTCGTATTGGCTGCAAGTTGGTGGCCTTGGTAAAGCAAATGATGGCTTCAAAAAAGCTTGACTTTGATTTTAATTTTACATTTATGCATGTGTCAGAATCGATCCGTGGGTGCGACGCTTATGAATCAAAGCTCCTCTCGCTCTCACTCCATTTTTACGATCGTAGTCGAATGCAGTGATTTAGGTGATAAAAATGGAAAAATTCGTGTTGGAAAGCTAAATTTAGTGGACTTGGCTGGTTCCGAACGGCAGTCAAAAACAGGAGCCACAGGGGATAGGTTAAAGGAAGCAACAAAAATTAACCTATCGTTAAGTGCATTAGGCAATGTTATCAGCGCGTTAGTGGACGGAAAAAGTCAGCATATTCCTTACAGAGATTCAAAACTTACAAGGCTACTCCAGGTACATATTCCATTCCCTCAAATGCAATGTATGCGTATTATATAAAGTTTATTATAGAAATAGGTGTATGTGAGCTGTGACAAGAATTATCAACTTCAAAAGTGCTAAGACCATTCATTTATGAACCAATTAGATTGCAGACTTTGGAAATTTGTTCTGCACAATCTTTCTTCAAATATAACTCATGAGTGTTGCAGAACAGAAAAAAATTACCTTTTGAATAAACATTCTCTGTGATACGGCAAATTTTAGGCGATTGTTCTTTTGATTGGTTGAAAAAATAGCATTACTAAACTTTCGGCATGGTTTCGTAAGATATTTGTAAAAATACAAATTTAGGAGGCTGATTATTCTTCTAAGCATTAAAGAACTATAGGCTGTTTGTGAAAAGTATCAGATAATGTTAAAATTTTTTGTGATAAAAAATTAGCAAATCAAAGAAATGAATTTTCTAGTGAACTTGTTGAGAAAACTAATGTTTGTTTTTTTCAAAAAGTTCTTACTTTCTTTTACATAGATGATGGGTTACCTTACTATTTCAAGATTATTTTCAAATGAATTTCAAATGTTTCTATTGATATTGAATTTAAATGTATTTACATATTGAAGCTTGGAACTACTATTCTATAGTTTCGATACTTTTTTATTAGAATTTCAAAATATTTTGTAATGATGTAAACTTATTATTATATATATGTGTGAGTTTAAATTATATTCATTCTAATAGATCATTTCTGACATACATCATCTAAATTTCAGGATAGTTTAGGGGGAAATACAAAGACCGTTATGTGTGCTAATTGCGGTCCGGCAGAGTACAACTACGATGAAACTGTATCTACTCTACGATACGCAAATCGTGCAAAAAACATAAAGAACAAACCAAAAATAAACGAAGATCCTAAGGATGCCATGCTTCGGGAATTTCAAAATGAAATCAGCCGACTTAAGGCGCAAATAGCTGAGAGCAGTTGCAAGAACAGAGAAGATAATGTAATATATGTAGATGGGAAGGCTGTAACAGTACCAGGAGGAGGGGTAATAGAGAGAATTAGGGTGGTAAAAGAGGGAGTTAGTGAAGAGGAATTGAAAAAATTGCAGGTTATATTTTAAATTCATATATTTATTTGTATGTACTTATAGTATATAGTACTACAAAGTGAACAATCTTTGAATTTAGAGCTAATTGCTGTAAGATTTACAAGATCTCTGTTACAACAATAAAACTAGATATTTTGGATACTCCTGATTGAAATAAGTTTTTACTCTTAAGGAAGTATGTTATTTCCTTTGTATGCATATATATATATGTACGTATTACACAAAATGTTACCATAGCAGTAATAAGCTCTTGTCCAGTGGAATTTGATTATTTGTCTTTTGATTTTTGCACTGAGGATAACCTAAGAAATAGTCATGTGTTGTAGTATACATACCAATTTAAAAAACAATCCTTAAAAGTTGAAGTATAATTACAAAGCTCAATTTTGAATGCAATATGTTTCGTTCTCTACTCTCTATAGTAGCTATTTTCAGTTTCTTTTTAACTATTATATAATAAACCGAGAGATGTGTGCATAACAGGCAGAATCTGATAAGCGAGAAAGAGACTTACGCGCTCAAGCGACAGAGGATATGAAAAAGTTACTTGATGCGCATGCAAAAACGGCAGATGAACGAGAAAAATTAAAAAAACGACTAGAAGACGAAAGTGAACATAGACGATCTATGGAGCTTAGTAAAGACGCTCTTATGAAAAAACTTAAAGATATGGAGGAGAAATTGATTCATGGGGGAGAAATCATGGATAAAGCTTCAAGACAGGTTAATATCATTTATGATATATATATAATTATTATGTATGAAAATTTTACAGGGAAATAATTGTGTCTGCATCATTTTTGTCTTCAGTAATTCTAATAAAAAAGATAAATATTGTCCATAAACTAATTATTTTACTAACGCTAAAAATAAAAATTGAACCTATAATATTACTCAGTCATTTCTCTCTCTCTTTTCCTCTACTGTTTCTCAATTTTATTTATATTCTATAAGAGTTGAAATAGACTAAATTTGGTTGATATCAAAAATAATATTAATCATACGGATAAAGCTCAATGTTTTAGTGGCAAGATAAATCTAATATGCAACTAATTAATCTTTTTAATTCCCGGTACAGTACACAGTTTTTGTTCAACAGTTCCGGATTCAAGATTCTTTTATGGAGGATAAATTACAAGAAGTTAACTCGATGTATTAAAATTATGTCATAGAACACAAAGAATCTACTCGAACAGAACCCATTAGGGCCCTAATCGAATCCCACATGTACACTAGCCACTAATTTGGAATACATTTCCCTATACCATTTGAGTCAATATATGATGCAGTAGTGCATAGCAAAGTTTCGTTTGGAAATTTAACTAAAATATCTTTGAAACTTCACACGAGTACGTATCATTTAAAAGTAATGCTATGAAATACGTACGTACAATTTTAAAATCAATGTACTTAGATACTGGCATTCACTTCAGGAAGCTGAGCTTCGGCAAGCTAAAAATGAGTTAGAACAGAAGAGAGCTACAGAAGTAAGGTTAGCTAGAGAACTAGCTGCTAGGGAGGAGGGTTTGGCTGACCTAGACAGAGGTTTCAAAGACCTACAAGTAAGTTTAGGAAAAAAATTATTAGCAAAAATGAAAGAAGAATCAAGCTCTAATAATACATATATACTGATATTTACATATATATATATTTTTGTACGCATGCCCAAGAATGTGTGTACACTTATGCTGATGCATGCCAATAAAGTTTGTCCAATTCTGACATTTATCCGAATACACTTTAATTGAGTAGCATATATAAGTATTTCAATGGTTTTCAAGTAAGTACAAGAAGAAATCAATTATGTCTGTTATTTGATTGCTAATATAAAATTTTATTTTATCAATCCTGAAGATCATTGCATAATTAAAAAATTATGCTATAAATTTGAATGCTATACGTAAAGATTCCACTCTAAGATCAACAATCCTTTGTTCTATAAATAGTGTAAATAAGTATGTTTATTTCTTTTCATTTTTTCTCTGTATAAATATGTTATGTAGGAAGAAGTCGAAGTTAAAACTCGAAAATTAAAGAAGCTCTGGTCCAAATACCAATCTTCTCAAGCTGAGGTTGCCGACATTCAAGCTGAATTTCAAGCCGAACGAGAAGACATGCTCGACGCAATTCGACAATTAACGACGCAGCTGAAATTGAAAGACATTACAATAAAATACTTCATTCCGCCAGAAGAAATTTCAAAAATTGAACAGAGGGCAGAATGGAATGAAGAAGAAAATTCTTGGAAAATTCCTAATTTAGAAATTTCTGGTAATGTTCTTCGAGGATTGGTCCCACGACCTATTTCAAGAGAGGTACGTATTATAAACTTTGGATGCAATGAATTGTTATTAACTAGTTTAGCTTATACAAAAAATGCATTTCACTCATAAGAGATGAATAAAATTTAAAAATGTGTGCAAGTTCAACTTCAAATTTTTTAATGAAATGTTGGGTAGACCAAATAATCTGATGGTCCCGAAAAATTCGTTATATCCAATGCGTGCTTGTATATATCGCCTATAGATTTAATGGCAATAACTTCAACTTGACTTCACGCTATTTTATTTCAAGACTCAAAGATATGAAATATAAAGTATCATGTAAATGCAATAATTATGTCTATAAAGAAATCCAACTCTTATTTGTATATGAGCTCATTTCCAGTTTTTATAGGGCTTAATTCGACCAGAAACTGATTATTCCAGACGAAGACGGCAAATTGATTCAAATCCTAGATTCAGGAGTGAAAATATCATCAAGCAAGAATTAGATAGGCCGGAACGAACAACCCAGGCGTATGAAGGTCCTGGGATGGTTAGTAAAGTCGAAGCTATATTAAGGTAATATTATTATCACATTTTAACGAATTTTTCTATCATAAAGTTCAGATATAACGAATCTGTCACTACCATCAAATTGATTCATTATTTCCGAAAATCTACAGTGGGACAAGGCACAAAATGATTTTCTAATTAGTAATTCGCGAGAATTCGTTAAAAATAAATGCTATATCCGACGCATATTTATAGAATATATTATATTTTGAACTCTAGACTACCATTGGATGCTGATGAGGAAGAAGTCAGCTTTATAGAACCGGCGTATTCGCCGTACTTAAAATATGATGAACGAGCTGAATCAGTCTCTGGAGCTCGGCCAAGAACAGCATCAATTCGATCTGCCAGAAAAAATAGTACTACAATTCGACCAAAGAGTGCTGCCCGGAGAAGGAGGGGGGATGAAGGGGGAGGGGGAGAAATTGAGTTTAAGGAAGTAGAAGAATTGTACCCAACGGCGAGGGGATTAGTCCGAAAATGAGCACGTTCGCTTAAAATAAGCCAAACTTATTGTGAAAATTACTAAATTCGAGTTTTGGGGGTAATGATTTTAAGTAACAGGGTAATGTCCTATGCAGCAAGAAGATTAAAAACGAACATAAATGATTGTGTGATAAAAAATTAAATTTTAAATGTGTTTATGGGGGAAGTTCTGTATAAAAAGGGGAAATGCACCTTAAATGAGAGGGCATATTCTAAAAATTATTATATATTCGACGTACAAAAAAAGTATCTAGCTATCCACTGCTGATGAAGGGTCAATATTCTAATGTTAAAATGATTCTGTTTGAAATTGTTGCATGTAGAATCTTGCAGTCATCAATATAATAATATGAGATCTACTAAGTAGTATAGCGCATTATCCAAAAGGGAAATAAACTTATTGCTATAATAAGCTTGCCAACATGGGGAAGGACCAATTTTAAGAAAACTCCATATATATATATATATATATATATATATATATCCTAACGTACTACATAAAATGACAATTATACATGTACAAAATATGCTACTGATAGTATTATTTATATTTTTCTCCACGCGAGGTCATTTCAACCCCTCTAAAGAAAAACCCATTCTCATCCTCGATATCCCCTTCTCTTCTCTCTAACAGAGATTCTGCCCTTTGTTTTAAGTGGGCAGATCCCAAGTTTGTACGAGTAATGATTCCTTGCAGTTTATTGTGGTGATTTACAATCCATAAGTGCCTCAGTCCTAATGTTCGAAACAATCGGTACGTCCGTGAAAGCGAAGCTGACTCTAAACACAAAAAAATCTTAATCAAGTTTGCGATTCACTGTAAAATAAATGAATATGACTGCTACAAAATATAAAAAATCATATTCTTCAAACGAAAAGTTAGAATAACTCCATAAACCATAAAAAACCTTTAGTCAACAAGTTTTTTAATTAACTTAGTAACTTAACCCGTTCAATAGTTTTATTGTATTTTTTGTGTTGGAAGCAATGTGAAATCTTAAAGGATATACTTAAAAGTAGGATGGAAAGGCTGAAAATGGACTTGATGGTATACTGCTTGAATCAATAGCTTTTCGATTAAATATTAAAATTGAAAAGTTTTTAATACAAATGTTTAAAAGGTAAACATACTACGTAGCATGCATAAAAGAGCAGAAAGCATACCTACAAAAAAATAGATAGAAAATAAGAATAAAGACGAACTTGATCATTTCCGAAACATGCCTATTTCTAAATTGAATTCTTTTTCATTATTCACAGTCTAGTACTGAAAATACCAGTTCAAATTCAAATAAAAAACTCAAATTTCTCATTTCAAATATGGCATAATTATTTGTCTTCAACTAACTTCCAATCCGTTTAGAAATATCGACTTAAATACAAGTTTCTTTTTTGATCAAATTTTTTAAGGCATTTTTATAAATTATGCATAAATTCACACTGTAAAATTTCAAATATAACAACATGTGTTATACAACTTGGATTATATGCCTATATCAAAACCATGCCAAAATTCGAATACAAAACTTGAGGAATTGTCTTATATATCTCACCATTCATGACGTGGGGTGCGGTGTTCATGTAGGGACGCAAATCAACTTGAGTGTTGTTATGTCCTGGGACAAAATGTATATCCTGTATGGTTGGATATTGGGGATATTCAGCTTCAAGTGTATCCCAGTTTAAGACCCCCTTGGTTGGGGAGTACGAATGATGCTGTAGTAGTACACATAAGCATTTTCTAAGAACAGTTCCGATAAGAACATTATCAGAATTTTCTTCTACAATTGGAAAGCAGCCGTGCTCTGTATGTCTGAAAGATTATTTGGTGTCAGTATAATAATATTATTTGAAACCATGTACGGATCAGAATATATGTATGTATGTTACCTCAAAATATGATATATATAGTCAAGATCTTCAACAGCTTTTAAGCATTTAACATCTGTAGTCATTACATCAGCCGCACATATATCGCTCTGTCAATACATACAAATAAAAATAATTCAATAACAATGGTCGTTTCTGCTGTTATAAATTATGTCAATCAGCATCCATATGTTCTTATTGTGCATATTTGATAATAATGCGAATGGAAACTATTCGATTACTTTAAAAACGAATGAAGAGAGGAAAATTTTCAAGTTATGCATGTTAGTTCATCAGGCCAAAGTCGACCAAAACTAATTTTTACTGTAATGTAAAAGCATATTTTTCATTGAAATCAGTTTTGACTCATAGGGAAGCCTATATGTTAATATATTTACGCTGTATATGCTAAAAAAAAGTGCATATCTGTACATATATGTGCATTAATAAAGTACGCATATATCAATATGTATGAATCAGTATGTATGCATCATATATATATATATATATATAATAACCTCAGCGGCAATAGCAGGCGTTTCATCCTCCAGAAACGTCAGTTGCCTCAAATTAATGTGAATATCATACAGGCCTTCATTAAACACGTTTCCAGTCCACCTGGTCAATCAGAAAGCATCATTTTAGAAATAAACCAATAAACATTAAATAAAGCTCACCAACCTTGCAGCCATTAACGTGAGCATTAAAGGCAGCACATACTGCATATCCCCAGTAGCCTCTAGTAAAATAACTGTTAATGAAATAGTCATACGGGCCATACCTCCCAGAGTTGCTGCTGCACCTAGAAAAACAGAAAAATCCTTAGAGAACATTAGATACTTTGTCCGGTGACGTCATTCTTACATACGTACCTATTAAGGCATACGTCCCGCTGTCCGCAAATAATGCTCCTCGGGCACTACCCAGTTTGTGTAGTAAATGGCCACACATTCTACCCATTGCTGCTCCAGACAATAGGGAGGGAACGAATAAACCACTGGAAAAGCATGCATCATTAACTAACAGCACAAATTTAGTGAACCAGTAACTCATTTCAGCCGCCTTGAACAGCGTGCATTTTTAGAAATGAAATTAGAATTTTTTTCCTAGAACTGTTATGTTTTCATTTTAACTGAACTGTTTTACAATTCTATTTTTTCGACTGTTATAAAATCGTTTCGTACGCTGACTGCCGTAGTCCATCAAATATAAAAATTGACTGCTATGAATACAAGTAATAGTATTCGATGAAAAAAGGAGTTAAAATGCTTCTTTTGTAGTATCCGGAATATGAAACTGCGTAACGTATTGTACAAGCTGAAATTTTGGAATGATACCTGGGTATGGCAACTCCATAAGTCACGCATGCCATACATACATACGGCAGCCAAAACAAAAACAAAGCACCAGAGCTAAATGTTTGTGTGTCCGCTGTCCAGTGGTCACCCCCTTCACTGAACAAAAGCGAATACAGTTTCATCAAATAAAATTGATTCTTATGGATAGTATTGATGGCAGAACAGAGTCGAAAAATAGAAAAGACAGAGTGACATTATAGATTAACGTATAACATAATGCTTCAGCATAAAACTGTTCTAGAAACTTGCTCGGTAACTGAATATCCAAATACTGGCTAGTATAGTATACTAGTGCGTATCAATACATATAAAGATAACTTGGCATTGTTTGAAAAATTACAATGCTTACACGTGGGCATATAAGCAATAATTCTACATCATTTAGAGTTTTATGTATTTCATATATATATTCAGTTAAATTGTGACTGACTAGTATAGTAAACAATCCAGTATACTAGCCATTATTTAGTATTGCTCAACTTGAAGCATAAACAAGCACTTCCGTCTATCATATCAATATGCCTAAATAAATATAAAAAAACTGTAATCACTGACAAAAATAAGTGTAAAACCAAAAGCAAATTTCACATGTAAATGTAAAAAGCCTAAGAGATTCCTGATCTTTTTAATTGACATGCCTCGATAATAGGCACGGAAAGTGTTGCTCAGTGCATAAATTTTTCTATTGCAGCTAAAATGTGTTTAAAAGAGTAGCTAGCAGGGCATGTAAATCACATTCATAAGGTCACAATAAGGTTAGTGCATACATACATACCGAAAGTGGAAAAGTTGTCTAATAGCAGTATCTGCATCCGTAAAATATAAACTGGCAACTTCATTATACTCCGTCTGCGGATCACAGTTGAAGCTTACCAACTCGCCCAGCAAATTTTTTTCCTGCAAATCAATATATATTCATATGAAAAGAATACAAAAAATCATAAAATATGTGCAGATACATATATTGTCGTAATATTTAAAGGTTAAGTTTTAAAACTTATGAAATGGTTTGGAAGGGGAAATATTATTCTAAAATCTCCTCACCTGAACTGTAAGATTCTCAATATCAACAGGTTTTGGAGTGCACCGGTGCCATATTAGCGGCATCAAAAAGGCAATGATACTCATAATTAAAGCTACGCCCACAGCTTCAAGGAATCGACGACCGCTTTTGCGTAGCATATTTTTCTTTCTCCATACATAAATTTTTTCATTACAATGATTAAAAAATGCACCTGAAAAATGAAGTGAGTAGACGATAAACAATTAAAATATCTATATATATTTATACACGTGCATATATAAATTATGTCTAAGTGCATATTTTAAATTTTAGAATATACCCAATACATTTAAAGATATAGGGTGTTTGTGACTTAGCGTAGAATTACCATAAATACTCCAAAACAGAAAAACCAAGTAGAAATGAAAAAATTTCAAATTTTCAAGATTTTAATTTATGCATGGAAATTGTGAACAGAAGAGGTTCGGAGATGCTCTTAAGTCAAATAAAGTTGATTTTGACTGCCTTAATTAGTTTCAGCTCGATTACTGCCCTTGTAACTCCTAAAATATAATTTTTAATGCACTCATTGTTATTTTACATATTATGATATTGTGTACCTACTAACCCTCCCATACAGCCCAACAACAAAAATAATGACAGCTCCCAAAAGTTATAGCTTCCATGTCCAGATGTTAGCTCACCGAATTCTCCAAGAGAAAACATCTACTAAAGTGTAATATATTATACATACTTTATCATCTACGGTAATTATTGATTTATGTGACAATAAAAATATACGTATGTAGCTGCCGATATGTATGCATGTATCTATTAGTATGTACGAATGTATTATAGTATTGGTATGCACATTTATGTATCTATGGATATGTATGCTTGAATGCATGCAATATTATGCACGAAAGTATGCATGAGAAACATTGTTATCTCTGGTTAGTATGTATGTCTTAATATATGTATATAGACCTTCGCAAGATCCTGCTGCCCCCACATATTTTCGCTAGATTTCACAATGTAAAGCGTAAATACAGTTACCATGGCACAAAAAAATGCTCGCCAAGTCAGCCGGGTACTCCAAAAACTAGCCCCTTCCTCTAAACTAAATAATACTCCCCCAATGGGGGACCCGAATGCGGCTAATCAGAAAAACAAAATTATATGCAAAATATATCAACTATGTAATGCACATAAAAAGCATCAGAATTGCATAATAACTGCTGAATTGAAATAAAAAAAACATTCGGAAATATCGGGAATTGAACCTGAGATGTTGTGTTGTAAGGTATGACTCGTAACTATCCGAGTCACTTATATCCTTATTATGCAAATTTGACATGCAGCTACAATATACAATTTGATAAAAATTTCAAAAAATATTAAACGAAATGTAAAATTAAGTTAAATTTCAAAAAAGATTTTCAATCAATACAATGAACTTCAAACAAATATTTTTTGCTATTAGCAAATTATCGCTTATAACGAATAAACAAAAAAGTCATGATGTGCCACGTTCAACTTCAGCATAACGAATTTTGGCCATAATGAACTAATCTCGGGGTTCAAACAAATTCTCCATAGGTAAAGCTTACATTATTGAAAGGCAACAGCCAAGGTCCAGGGTTACTTGCCTATCCGTTAGAAATTAGGCAAGTTTCACAATACCATCATGGGGAGGATTGTTTCGCTTTAACCAGATGTCCCACTTCGGCTTAAGGAATGAGAAAACGTCGATACAGAAGTGGAGTCTCAAAATATGCTCACTTTTTCATTATATTAAGGCTTCGAAAGTGATCATAATGCTAATATGCTAAACGACATTGCAACGCAATATCCACACATATTTGACCAATTGGAAACCCTATTCGGGGCCCTCCTAATACTAATTCAAGATACTACTAATACCTCCTAAGTTGGCCAATACAACAGCATTCTTTAAACTTTGGGTATAAAGAATCTGCCGGGAAATTTGACTGTATTCATTATATATGAAATTCGTTAAGTCCGAAAAACTGAAGCTGAAATTGGTGCAACATAGCAAATTCAATGATTTGTTATAGTGAAAATTCGCTAGATATAAACTCGCTGTATCCAAAGTGTTCATGTATATACGTACCTGCTACTCCTGCTGCTGCTCCGCTTGCTACAAAGTCCCTTTTTTCTCTGTCATTCCTAAAATCTTGAAAACTCCCTCTTGAAAGAGCAACAAAATCTTCTTAGACATGAAGTCAAGTACAAATACAACATCGGTTATATTTATGCATGTCAGCATACATTATAGTGTGAAGTATGCTATTAGATCATATAGTTGTCTGCGCTAATGCTGACTAGTATAGGAGACATTTTTAGTGTACTAACGTTTTGTATATGCTTGCCATTGACATTATTCTTTGAATTCATTCTAGAACAGTAACCAAAATCAATTTATTCCCACTGCATCTTACATCTCTATTGCTTGTTTACTATAAACCTAATTTATCTTCATAAAACACGTATAATATGAATGTACATATCGCTCATTCTGACATTTTTATCGGCGTACACGCATATTAGAAAATATGCGTATCAGTATGTATAGACTAATGTATGCATGTATCCACCTTGCTGCACATGATATATCCCCCCCTTGACTTATTGCAGAAGCAATTACGCTGCCGCTATGAACCATAGGACCCTCCTTACCGGCAGGAAGCCCGCCGGCAACAGAAAACATGACACCTATTACCTTACAAAATTAATATTCATATATATATATATATATGTATACTTTAAAAGTATGAGGTAGGAATGTGTGTTCCAATACATATGAGTGTAAAATATTACCTGCATACCGTGCAAAATCCACTAAAAAATGACCTTAAATTTCCTACTTTTTTTGTAAATTAATTTAGATATTGACTTTATTCTACTTCATTATATTTTTATTCAGCAGAGTACTAAGTCTACTAGAAATTCAGCAAAAATACACTTATTAAAAAATTCTTATAATAAGTAGGTTGCTTCTGCAAGGGACTTTGTACCCTGAATGACAATAATATTTGAGAGTATTAAGGCAAAATTTGCTAGAATTCAGTTACATTTTGAGCAAATCATAGCTTATGAATGGGCAAACTTGCTGCGTTTCAAAATTACAATAATTATAAAATCAAGAACCAAACAGCCATTTTAGTCTCATAATATTTGTAAACATTGATGCAAACTAATATAGCATACTCTCCAGTATACTAGGCCTTATTTGAATTTGCAGGCACTGAATAAGTTTCTCCAACAGTAGTCATGTTGAAATGTAATTGTGTACATTACTTTTGAATAGTTTTTTTCTTGCCTATTTATTCATTCGATCTAGAGTAACCACCAAGTCTTTAGATTTGTAAAATTTTTAAGAGTTTTCCTTCCTTGTCCTCAAAAGTACCTCCACAAACAAAACATTTTGCTTGAATTGCGCATTTTTATTCCGTAACGAATCATTTTTTGTTCCTTTTCATAATTATGAGCTTTCTTTCATAGCTTAATTATTCAAATTTACAAAATCTCATGTACTTTTACATGGGGCACAATAATACCAATTATTAACTGAAAATATTAACAAAAATGTACACACTATTATCCTATAGAAGAGTAAAATCTGAGCAACAAAAAAAATTATGGTTATTACAAAAAATCTGCTCGTAAATTAAAAAATATTTTATGAAAAAATAGGTGAATGAGTAACATAGGCCACTAAAAAAGGCTTTTGATAACAGTAAACATACCACAATAACTGGAATTGGATTCGAAAAGGTGAACAGTTAACTTCATGATTTTTCAGCTCATAATGAGATTTCTTCTTGGTTCATTTTTGTTAAAAATTCAAATTTGAGAACTATTTTTGAAAAGTTCCCAAAAAATTAAACCAACTCAACACTTTATAGTAAAAATTTACTAAAAAATTATTTTTTTCAATTTTACCTTACAAAAAAAAACTCTTAGGCGTACGACACCAAGCACGCTGGTTCCATTTAAGAAGCATTTTATATCCGGAATTCCCGAGCCTGCAGACAGCGGCTCAATATACACCATTAAATTAGCCATTGCAACGTATATCATGTTAAACGAACAGAAGATTAGAAAGACGAAAAATGACGGTCCTCCTGATTTATCCATTATATTATTTGTCATATCAAACTTCAACCTCGTAAATACATCTGTACCCAGGGAAACTAGAATAGCAGTCAAGCCTTGTAATAAGAAAATATGTGCATTGGAAGAGTTAACTTTGGATATATCAAATGCACTTTTAACAATCTTTTGCTTGTAAAGAATAAACAAAAAAAGATGTCTACGCTGTCCACAAATAAATAATGTCTCAAACGAAAGGTCACAGTAATGTAAATTTAGTTGAAAAATTAAATTTTAAAGTAAGCAAGCACAAACTTGAGCATGGACTTTTATTCCAAGGTCAACATTAAGCTTCCGAATAAAGTAAACTTTGAATATAACAAATAGTCCAGATATGTTTGCTATATCCAATGTTTATTGCACTTTAAAATACTCCTTAGGGATAAATCATCTGTTATCCAATAACCTTTCTTCTTGGCTAATATCGACTAGTTGTTCTGACTCGACAAAGATGCCATCTTCCGTTACTTTACTCATTGTAAGTAATACGCCTTAACACTTGATCTCAGGGCTATTCCCTTCGAGGGTGTCTAATGACATTTCAGTTTATGATACAAGAACCCGACTTTTGGTATTAAATGTATAGGAAAATGCATTTAAAAATGTAAAAAAAATTATTTGTCAATATAATAAAAATGAATTAGTTTGGAAAGAGAGCATTTCACATTGATGTCTACCAAAGGACACTAAAATTGTTCTAATTTTTCGTATAATGTGAAGAGAGAAAGTGAATTATCATATAACGGGCTTTTTTCAACCATATAAGTTGGTTACTTTGAAAAAAATGAAAATGATTATCTTAAGTAGCAATATATATAAATATTAAAACCTGCATCCTGGTTTTAAAAATATGTATCAGAAATTTACCGGAGAAGCAGATGGGAATAGGAAAAGAAGGATAAAATTCAATTCGGTACTCAATCTTTTTCAACTTCAATAAAAGTATCAGAAAATTTTGGATGGCTCAAGCCGCAGTATGTAGGGATTAGGGATAAGAAAAATGTTTAGTTTAAATAAATTGCAATTGAATTGAAAAAAAACTCTTAAGTTCTTAATAAGCCAATAATATATTTTTTGGATTTTACAGCCAGCAATAATTTATTTCTGGGCAAATTTCATTGGGCAATCATTAATTTATTTTTGCTGTGGAGTTATCCTATTCAGAATCATCAACAAGACATGAAAATAAATTTATTTGAATATGAGAGTAAAACGAATCCAAGACATCTAGTATGTAAGATGATGACTTTTGAAAACATTGATGCAATTAATCCAATATTTAACTTTCTGTTTTTCTTGCAATGCAATAATCAATTTATTTAGTGCAACACTAAAATAGTTTATCTTGAATACTTTAAGGTTACTATAATTTATTTATTTTAATATAATAAAAAATTAGCTTAAATTAAAGTTTTTTAGTTTGAAATTAGTATACTAGTGCTAATAGTACATTATACAACTAGTCTTCATCAAACAGTGACTATAATTAGTTTCAATCAGATTGTGAATTGTTCAACAACACCAAGGGCTTTAGGGTGACTAGTACATACTTATTCTGAATATCTAACTAAATCAGAGCCAAAGATTTGAGCTTTGGATTATTTTTGAAGACTTGTGGGAAATAATCGCAACTTTTCGACAAAAAAACTCAGCAAAGATAAATTTTTTAATTCGAAAAATAATGTTTTAAACTACAGTTGGTTATTATGCCGAGTAACTATTGATATGTAAGATTCGCGACCTGTGCAAACGCCAATGGCAAACGTAATCAACCACCTCAGAAGAGAAACTCTTCTCATGGTCGTCCACCATTTTCCTTTATCGCTTTTAAATCTCTGTTCCTTGAACGAACGCCACACATCGCTTTCGTCTGGCTCATAATCATGGCTATCAGGCATCCGCTTTGATGTACCAAGATTAAAAGATTTGGATCTCTCGTTCATCAGGTCAATATGAGATCCAATTATTCTTCTAGCACTTTGCGGCTTATCTAATGCGTTAAGGTCATCTATACTTGTTGATTCAAATTTCTCGTCGTCTTGATTTTTTGACACTCCGTTGTTTCTTAATTCTTGGTAACGCTGGCGACCTTCCGGAAACATTAGCTTGATACAAATGATCAAATCACTTCACCTTTCAAATGCCGACTGGATATAGATGCATAGACGATGGCAGGAAAATCATGTGACGTGCATTCCAGTTTGCCGAATTCTAAGATTGTCAGTTTCTGTACAGTGATTATAGTCATTTGAAATTGACAGGGCGCAATTATTTTTAACTTTTTGACTTTCCGAGCTATTTAAAGAGCCTGGGGCTATTTGGGCAACATATCAGAAAATCAATTTATTAATCATACACATAAACGACACTATACAGCTTTAACTATACACAAATGCGAATAACAACAAAACTTTTTGTGTTGAAGATATTATCCAAATGGCTCATTATTGGTCCCTTAGTTTTCCAATGTATGGAAACATGTATATATATAAACTTTGGCAAATCTACTGCATTCATTCAGCCTTGACACATAATAATGCTCTATAGTGGGCTATATCAAGGATGCCCTTTCTAATGTATCTAATGAACTAGGTATTGTCCATCTCTTCATCAAGCAACTTCTGCATGTCCAGGTCTAGCTCATTCCCATTTCATCACATATGCCTTCCAGGGCTTTCAGGGCTGCGGATACAGCTCTTATTCTGAAGGGATCCAGACCAGGGTTGTTGTATCGATTTCAGTATTGTTTCAAGGTGTAATGTACATGTCAACTTATAGTAACTATACAACAAAGTACAAACTCAATGAAGCAAGAAGTAGAAAAGAACAAGGATAATGTAGAGAAGCAAGATCAAGCAATAGAATCAGAAAACAACAAGAATTGGATGAAAGCACACATACATTGCTGATGTTTACACCAATAAGCAGAAACACAATTTACTACAAAAGTCTATGAAATAATGATTATATTTAACCAAATACAACCGATATATGTACCAACTAATGCAGCTACAAATATCAATATAAACTATGAATACAATACTATAATGAATGTGCAAGCAAAACAAGTAAGATGCAAAATTCCAGCAGCAAGAAAGTATGTTTTATGCAAACAAAATTGTATTCCTGGAAGTGAATATACTTCACAGCAACACACATATCATAATCCTAACCCATCACCATAGCCCATGACCACAGTCCAATATATTGAGCATTGACTCGCCTCAAAACTCTGTAGAATTCCACAGCTATAAAATAAAATTAGTTAAAGATTTTATTCCTAACAAATGCCCCCCTAACTGCAGACATTGATGTTAAAATGTAACAGCTTGTGAAGTCTTGAACTAAATACTCAGTTCAATAAGCTTTCATCCGATTCCCAACTTTTTTCATTAGCTGAATACCTTTTTCAGAATACTAAGAATTTCCACTTGCTTTTTTCATGTTTTGCATCCAGAATATCTTCAATTTTCTGATAATTGTCTTCCTAATCTAAAATAATAGGGGATGGACATTGTTCAAATGGCCTATTGTACATTTTTTTAGCTGGACGTAAAAGGGACACATGAAAAATATTGTGAAATCCTTTGATCAAGTACTGAAGCTGTAATTTGTACAGTACTGGATGTACTTTTTTGGTGATCTTAAAAGGTCCTAACTTCTAATCTAGCTTATTATATGGTTTTCTGACTTTAATAATGTGTCTACGAAAAAAGACTATTTTCCCTCCCTAAACTCCAAGTGATGACATTTGCCATTTGCAAAGTACTTAGCAGTACCTTTGGCATGTTCTAGTTCAAAACAAAGATGCAAGATGGAATTCCTTAAGTTCAATAAGTAGCAATGTAGAGCTGGGAAAGACTTGGGAATAATTTCAGTAGACCAATCCACAGGGAGGTCAAATCCATAAGTAGCCTTGAATGGACTCATGTCAACAGACATATGATGATGTGAATTGTAATAAAACTCAGCTTTAGAAAGTTTCTCAAGCCAATTATTGTTCAGAATTTGAATATGTTTGAAGATATTGCTCCAACACTTAATTTACCTGCTTGGCCTATCAGATTGTGGATGATATACAGTCAATAAATTCTAAGTTATGCTATAATTTTTTAGCAATAAAGACCAGAATTGAGATACAAATAAAGATCTCCAATCAGAAACAATATTATGGGAGGTACCATGAAGACAAATGATGTGATAGAATAATTGATGAGCCAAGATGAAGTAATAATTTTTGTACAGCCAGTGAAATGAGCCACTTTTGAGAATCTATCTGCAATTACTAAAATTGAATCCTTCCCCTGAGCAGGTGAGATATTAAGTATAAAGTCCACTGAAATTGAATACCATAGTCTAGGAGGAATTGGAAATTGGTGTAAAAGACCTGCTGGTTTCATATGTGCAGACTTTGACCAAGCGCAAACATGACATGGCTCAACATAAGCTATTCTATCCTTCTGCAATGTAGGCCACCAGAATTTCTTTGAAATGAACTTAGAAATCTTCTAAATTTCAGTATGCCTAGCAATTGAGAAATTGCAGCCAGTTTTAAGGATTGCCATGCATAACTCTTTAGGTACAATTTTTCATTCATAATACATGACACACTTATTTTCTATCAAAAATCCTGAATTTTTCTTTAGTTTCTGAATTTCATTGTCCGTGGCTTGAGCGTTTAATTTGATCTAATAGAGGGGGCTGATTATGTTCTTTAGTAACATCTATAAGAAATCGTTTCTTAGGTAAAAAGACTTGGTTTTGACCTGGTACCTGATCATCAGTCTTGCAACTAATAATCTTGTCTTCAACTTGGTGAATCATATTTTCCTTTTTTTAGTAGGCAAAGAAATAATCTGAAAATAAAATCACAAATGAACAGAGAACAGAAGACTTGTCCCTAGTTTTAACTTCATAGAAGATGAAAAGTACTACAGGTTTTGGTGATCCGTGAAGACTTTAACAGGTTCAGCACTGCTTAATATAAATGGTCTTTGTTAGGAATCAACCAGTTAACAGTTAATCCTATATTTATGTTATCTGCATCATTTTTTCTGCTCTCTGTTTAAGAATTCTGATTGCTGACATCATGTTCTCACTTTAGCCAAAGGAGTAGTGCCACAGCACAATTACTATTGGTCTATCATGTGATTGAATAATTGTCTGTCTTACATTGTTAGAGTTCACTTCTAGCAACATGGTAATATATACTCTATGATTTGTGTTTAAATGTCTGTTTGTATTACAGTCCTTTGCAGCTTGAAACTTTAAGAATTTCTATGTTTCTACTATTAAATTCCTGTCTAGATTTTGATCTGTGACATGTGCTCCATATTACTTGTTGCCAGTTTATGCTTAACTGACTTATTTATATCACTCCAACTCTAATTGCAATTCTTATTTGTATCTCTACGGTTCCACTTTACAATTTTTTCTGTGATTCTCAGTTTGACTAATTGGAATGACATATTCAATGCAGAATATACTACATTGGAGATAAGTTATTTTACAATTCAGAATATTTGAAGAGACTGTGCAATCACATCATTATGATTGCATGACTTTAAATATATTTTATGTGATTCTTGTCACTTCACAAATTTTCTATTTCTCCTATAGAAGCACACTTCCTTAGGTGCCATGCTCCAACAGTGTGTGATAAAAAGCTGTCCTATTCCAAATAATATACTCTTACATATTCTTGTCCGTTTTTGTTTGTCTTTGCCTTACACCATGATCCCAGTATTATGACACATTGTACTTTTTTTTACCCCTTTCTTAGTTTTTAACAGAAACAAAGCAGCTGCAATGAGAAGTTTCTTTATTATGTACCTCATAGTTAATTTTGGGTGTGGTTAACTTCCATGAATAATATGTAACTGGATGTATCTCACTATCAAGGTTTTGAGAGAAAATCTCTCCAATGACAAAGTCCAATGGGTCAGCTTCAACTATTAATAGTCTTGTTGTATCAGCATATCATAATAGTAATTGAACTAAAATTGGATTTCAATTTTTCAAAAGATGATTTGCAATCTTGATTTCAATTAAACTTCTGATCTTTCTTTAACAGCTGCAAAATAAAGAACATTGACATTTGAATACTGTGGTATAAACACGTAGTAAAAGTTTAAAAATCCCAAAAATGGCTGAAGAGAATTGACATTTATTGGAATGGGCCAAGTTTGAATGCTCTCAATTCTTTTCGGATCTCCAAAAATACTTAAATTAGAAATAGTATAACTAAGAAAATTGATCTTAGTAACTAAAAATTCACACTTTTTCAACTTTGCACAAAGAGAACTCTTTGCTCGGTGTTCAAATACCGTAGATACGTATTTTTGCTCAAAGTTTTCTGGATCTGCAAGGATATCATCTATATAAATGGCAAAAAATTGATCCAAGCAGTCAAAGGTAATTTTAATCATCATATTTTGGAAGATGGCAGGTGTAGTAGTCAATCTGAATGGCATTGCTAAACATTTAAAGTATCCAAATCTGCAACAAAAATTCGTTTTTCATTCATCTCCATTGCAAATATATACTAAGTTATGGGCTTCTTGTAAGTTGATTGTTGTGAAAACTTGAGTCTTTGCAAGTTGATATAGTAACTTGTGGATCAACAAAAGAGAATATTTATTCTTGACTGCTATTGAATTAAGATCATGGTAGTCAATTACTGGTTGTAGATCCCCACTCTTTTTCTCCACAAAAAATATAGGTGCATTCCCAGGTGACTTTGAAGGTCAAATAAACCTTTTTTCCAGTTGCTCATCCAAATAAATATTTGAAGCATTATTAATTTGGACTCTGATAATAGATAAGCTGAAAGACATATTATCACCTTACCTGCTTGAATATTAGTACCAATGTCAAATTTACAATGTTTTGGTAATACATCAACAGCTGAGTTGACTAAAGCATTTACTGATATGACTCCTTACCCTTTAATCATGAGTTCTACAAAAAAATGTACACTGTTTACCAGTTTGAAATGTTACATCAATGGAGTTCCTATCTGTAGGTGTTCTATGCTGATTAGAGCAGGAAGCAATAATATGCCCACCCTTACTACAATATCAACACAAATTCTCTTTCATTTTTCTTTGTTGTTTCTGAAAATTTAATGGACAGTGACATTGTATGGCCCCTACGATCATGTTTTCTACTCCACTATTAATGATAGTTGCAGGTCTTGCAAAGGTATAAGATACGTTCAAAAACTCTTGACAGAACTCCAAGTGTCTGTTGTCAATGTGAGAAACTAAATTAAATAATTTGACTAGAGATGTGGGTTGTTTATAGTTACAAATGGACAGCTTGATTTCTTTACTTAGGCCTTTGTCAAACATGTCTGTAAAAGGGGTAGTGTCTGACCAGTTTAATTCTAAACTCAAGTGCTGAAAATTTGCAATGTATGATACTGCAAAATGTCAACCTTGTTTGAGCTATAATAACTCTCTTGCTGCTTGTAGAAGACTAGACATTGCCAGAAGTGATCTCAAAATTTTCAGTAAATTGTTCATAGTTGAACAGAATAACATGATCAGCATAAAAACATGGAAGGGTCCAGTTGAATGCCATACCCTTCATGTAACTGATTGTAAATAGTATCTTAGAGTGGTCATCAGGAAAACAAGCAGTCTGAAGTTCAAAGTATATTTTTAGTTGGGAAAGAAGGGTCTCAGTTTGGTCCCTATATCCAAAGAATTGTGCCAGAGTATCAACTTTAAGCTCTCTGTGGTTAGCATTTTGTGGTACTACACATTGATAATTAGGGATCTTGTAAGCTTCTCTTAATTGTTTGGCATTTTCTTGCTCCTGATGGAGATGTGCAATTGCTTCATTTGTTTGTTACAACTGCTCAATTAAACTATTCAACTGTTTACTTGTAAAGTTATGTACCATGACTTGAGATTCTAAACTGAGGAACTGTTAGGACTACAACAATGCTTTAGATCCGCATGTTCCAGAATATTCTATATTTTATGTTCTGTTCCATATATTCTGATGACTCTTCACAAAAGCAGC